>CM042563.1:5465983-5468483 GCA_023630585.1 Cranoglanis bouderius
TTTTGATACAAATACTGTGTAATTGGTTATATAATAATTGCGTAACAACATGATGCTTGTGTTTAAAGGAAATCAGGCTTTCGTTGTTTTGTTCTTTTTTTTTTTTTTGGCAGTTCAGACGACACAGACCTTTGCTATGTGTTTGTAGAAGTCTGGAGCCGTTGTTTTTTTTTTTTTTTTCAACCTTGCATTTGTTTTCCTCCTGGAAGCATTTCAGTCCAGTGCTGGGTTCTGTGCAGCTGAAGAATGGCACGCTATTCTCAGCATGAAGTGCGTTTACTGAATTTTTAGAAACGGATCCTCCTGGTCCATGACTCAGGGATAGATTGATTCTGTCTTGGAGTTCAGCTCTGAACCCTTAATGACATTAAGGTATTATGAGAATCAAGAGAGAGAGAGAGAGAGAGAGGGAGAGAATGTGATGTGTATGATATGTCTGTGTGTGTGTGTGTGTGTGTGTGTGTGTGTGTGTGTGTGTGTGTGTGTGTGTGTGTGTGTGTGCACGTGTGCTCGCCCGTAAGTAGGAACTAATCTAATAAATCAGTTTGTGTACACACACATAATGTTCAATGTTCAATGTACATGCTGGTCCTATCGGGTTATACAACCTCAGCAGAACACGCACATGTGCACACACATGGGTGCGTCTGGCTACTTAACTAACCCAGTAGGTGGTCTACGAAGGTTAAAGTTGAAGAATGTCTTGTGTGTGTGCCCTGTTGTACGCCAGTAAAACTGAATGCAAGTCTACAGTGCCCTCCACTAATATCGGCACCCTTGGTAAATATGAGCAAAGAAGGCTGTGAAAAATTGTCTTAATTGTTTAACCTTTTGATGTTTTGTTCAAAAGAATTCACAAAAATACTCTGCTCTCATGGACATCAAACAACTGCAAACACAACACAGGTTTATCAAAAAAAACAACAACAACACTTTGTTAAATATAGGTGTGCAACAATTATTGGCACCCTTTTAGTCAATACTTTGTGCTACCTCCCTTTGCCAAGATAACAGCTCCGAGGCTTCTCCTATAATGCCTGATGAGGTTGGAGAATACATGGCAAGGGATCTGAGACCATTCCTCCATACAGAATCTCTCCAGATCCTTCTAATTTCGAGGTCCACGCTGGTGGACTCTCCTCTTCAGTTCACCCCACAGGTTTTCTATGGGTTTCAAGTCAGGGGACTGGGATGGCCATGGCAGGACCTTCATTTTGCGGTCAGTAAACCATTTTTGTGTTGATATTGATGTATGTTTTGGATCATTGTCCTGCTGGAAGATCCAACCACAGCCCACTTCAAGCTTTCTGGCAGAGGCAGTCAGGTTTTCATTTAATATCTGTTGATAGTTGATAGAGTCCATGATGCCATGTATCCTAACAGAATGTCCAGGTCCTCTGGCAGAAAAACAGCCCCAAAACATTAAAGAGCCACCACCATATTTAACCGTGGGCATGAGGTACTTTTCCACATGGCTACCTCTCTGAGTGCGCCAAAACCACCTCTGGTGTTTATTGCCAAAAAACTCTATTTTGGTTTCATCTGACCATAGAACCCGATCCCATTTGAAGTTCCAGTAGTGTCTGGCAAACTGAAGACGCTTGAGTTTGTTTTTGGATGATAGTAGAGGCTTTTTTCTTGAAACCCTTCCAAACAACTTGTGGTGATGTAGGTGACTTCAGATTGTAGTTTTGGAGACTTTCTGACCCCAAGACGCAACTAACATCTGCAATTCTCCAGCTGTGAGCCTTGGAGATTTTTTGGCCACTCGAACCATCCTCTTCACAGTGCGTTGAGACAATATAGACACACGTCCAATTCCAGGTTGATTCATAACATTTCCAGTTGACTGGAACTTCTTTCCCATTTTGTGAAGCTCAACAACCTTTTGAAGCTCAACAACCTTTTGGAATTTGGCCTATGTGTTACCTCATATTTATACTCCTGGTATAAACAAGAAGTCATGGTTAAACAATTTCCTGTTCCTAGTCACCCAGGTGTACTAAAAGTTTTTAAAAATATCAATGGGAATATACTTCAAATATATTTTTCTCATATGAATTCATACGGGTGTCAATAAGTGTGTCACATATATATTTAACAAAGATATATTTTTTAATAAACCTGTGTTGTGTTTGCAATTGTTTGATATCCATGAGACCAGAGTATTTTTGTGAATTTTTTGAACAAAAGATCAAAAGGTTAAACAATAAAGACAATTTTTCACAGCCTTCTTTGCTGTTATTTACCAAGGGTGCCAATATTAGTGGAAGGCACTGTTTAACCAAGGGTGTTTTCACACCTAGCCCATTTGCAGAATCTGAATCAGACAGAAATCGATACTTTTAGTTCATTTGCTGTTTGGTTCAGTTTGGGTTTCACACTGCACAGAAAAAGGGCCATGAGGGCTGAAAACATCGCACTCGAAAAACAGACCTTGCTTACCAAGCATGCGTGTGAATTGCAAAAATCACTCAAGCATTGACAACATGGAGTCAGC
>CM042563.1:5478483-5755983 GCA_023630585.1 Cranoglanis bouderius
GTGTGTGTCTTCTGACCCACTTGACTGGAAGTTATTTATCATTTTTAAATTATTACTTTCCTTAGCTAAGTGCATCATTAATGTAGTGATCATTAGTTGTTGTTGTTGTTGTTGTTGTTGTCGTTTGTGCTGTTATTTATGTTGTTTATGGGGTTATTCGTTTGGCCCACATCATTTGATCCTCTTATTAAATTGGCTCGAGGAAATCTAGTGGGAAAATCTTAATGAGAATATGATTAACCTCACACACACACACACACACACACACACACACACACACACACACACACACACACACTTAAAGCTTTGCCCTAATTTCTCCTCTTTCACTGTTTTACTATGTCTCTACACTCTTCCTTCTCTCTCTTTCTTATATATCATTCTGATATATCCCATACCCCCACATCTTCTTCTCATTTCCGTCTGTCTTTTCACTCTATCCATCTCTTTCTCTTTGCTTTTCTCTCTTTTTAACTCTCTCTCTCTCTCTCTCTCTCTCTCTCTCTCTCTCTCTCTCTCTCTCTCTCTCTCTCTCTCTCTTCTCATCTTTGTCCTCTGGCTCTCTGTCTTTCTCGCTTTCCCATGCTCATCAGTGTTGGGTTGTTATCCCATTTAATGCAATTTTCTGCTTAACACTTGTCCAGGTTTGTGCACTACGCACACACACACACACACACACACACACACACACACACACACACGCACTTGGAATACACACAAGTAGTAATTCTATAGAGTTACACAGTAATTCAGTGTATTTACTACTGACATTTGTGGAGGAGTTTGAGGTATTTACTGGGTAATTACTGAGGTATTTGGGTGGTTACAGGTATTACTACCCCAGTTGGGTTTCATGGGGGTATTTATTAAGGTTTAGTGGTAGTTGGGATATTTGGAGCAAGGTAGTTGGAGAGATTGGGGCAGTTATGAGTACTTACTGGTTCATTTGGGGTAGTTTGGGCTGTTTACCTGCATGTTTGGTAAAGTTGGGGCTGCTGAAGTTTTGAGAGTTTCTGTGGGTATTTTCTGGCATATTGGGGTGGGTTGGGGACCTTGATTGGAATTTAAATTTTTGTGTAAGTGTATTTACTCGGTTATTTGGGTACTTGGGGCCATTTGCTGGCATTTCGGGGGTAGTTGGGAGTATTTACTGGAGTTCCAATGGTTTTTATGGGTGTTTACTGGTTTGTTGGGATACTTTGGGCTATTTACTAGAGTTTTAGGTGTAGTTGGGGACATTTACTGGATCTTTTTGGTTATTTGGGTAGATAAGGCTATTAACTGGAGTTCTGGGGTTAGTGGGGGGTATTTCCTGGAGTTTTGAGCAGGGCTGTTGCAATCTAATGGGTTAATTGGGTAGTTTGGGCAACTTACTGGCATTTTGGGGTGGGGGGGACCCTTATTTATTTTTTATTTTTATTATTATTATTTTTTTTTTTTACTTTTTCATAAGTGTATTTACTGAGTTATTTGGGTACTTAGGGCAATACTGGCATATTGGGGTAGTTAGGGTTTTAGTTGAGTTATAAGGGGTTTATTAGTATTTACTGGTTTATTGGGGTAGTTTGGGCTGTTTACCCTGTTTACCATAGTTGGGACTACTGATGTTTTGAGCGTTTCTGTGGGTCATTACTGGGGTATTGGGCTAGTTAGGGTTATTTAGTGGCATTTTGGGGAAGCTATTGGTATTTACTGAGGTTTTATGGGCACCATCTGAGTTAATTGGGTACTTAGGGCTATTTAGTGTCATTTCAGGGTAGGTGGGGAATTTATTGGCGGTTTATGGGGTGCTATGAGTATTTACTGGGTTATTGGGGTAGTTAGGGCTGTATACACTGGCATTTTGGAGTGGCTGGGGTATTTACTGGAGTTTTGAGTGTTTTCTCTGTATTCACCAGGTTATTGAGGTAGTTAGGGCTAGTTATTGGAATTTTAGTTGGGGTACTTACTGGAGTTTTGAGGGGTTTCATATGTATTTACTGGGTTAGTTGGGGGGGTATTTACTGAAGTATTTTTAGGTATTTAGAGGTGCTAATGCATATTTCCTGGGGTAGTTGGATGCATTTACTAGGGTATCATGATAGATATGGGGTATTGTCGATGTTTTCAAAGCAAGCTGATTGGCTGATTTGTTTTTCCTTCATTTAAATTTCAGCAATTAAAAGCTTTTTAAAAATGTATTTGAGTCCCCCTGTGCTTTGATTGAGACTGTGTGTGTGTGAGTGAGAGAGACACAGCGAGAGAGAGAGAGAGAGAGAGAGAGAGAGAGGGAGGGAGAAAGAGTTTCACAGCATGTTCAAAAGCTGCATCTTTAAAAACAAAACAAAACAACAACAAGAAAAAAGGCTCTTCGGATTCCTGCGATTTTCAGGGTATTAATCTTTCTTTTATACGCTCACATCCAGTCTGCCTCCTCCTTTAAAAAAAAAAAAAAAAGCCAGTCTTTTTAAACGCTCTTATTCCTCTCCTTTCACGTCGCCTGTCTCCTCTCGCTGATTACTGACTGCTTTATAAAGTCGTCCGAAGTGAATTTTGCACCTTTTCTGCCATCGCCATGGCCACGGGGGAATTCACATCTTTTAAATGCAAATGCGTGTGTGTGAGTGAGCGCGGGTAGTGTGTGGGACGGGGGAGGCCGTGAAGGGAGAGAGGACGTCCTTTCTCCCTGCGACTGACAGCAATAGGAACCCTTAAAGCGTGACAAAAGCTTGGCAACATCATTACATCCTCCTCTCTCTCTCACACGCACATACATACACACACACACACATACACACACACTCATACACTCACTCGGGGCACAGAGTGTGACTCAGAGCAGGTCGGAAAGTTGCACTTGATATTTGGACTCTTTGGCTTGTCTCGAAAAGAGGATGGACGAGGAGAGAGTGTGTGTCCAATCGGCCACAATCGGCCCGTTTTAGCAAGTGAAAACGCGCCATAAGCATTCATGTGTTCCTTACTGGCAGTGAGAGTGATGGAAAACTGAGAGATAGAGAGAGAGAGAGAGAGACAGAGAGAGACCGAGTAGAGAGAGACCGAGTAGAGAGAGAAATATACAATGGAGAGACAGGTAGTTGTTTAGGGGTATTTACTGGGGTATTTAGGGATTTGGAAATATTAATTATTATATTATTATATATTAATAGTGCTGAAGCTGGGGCATTGTGGGTATTTACTGGGGTACTGTATGTGTCAGGGTATTGGTGAAGTAGGCATATTTATTTGGCTAACTAGGAGTATGTATTGGGGTATTGAGAATAATTTAGGGTTTTAATTGGGGTATTAGTGTAGGTAGGAATACTTACGGTGGTATTAGGATAGTTGGGGGAATTAACTAAGGTATTAGAGTAGTTAGGTATATTTATTGGATAAGTTAGAAGTATTTACTGGTACTAGTAGAGTAGCTAGGGATATTTACTAGGGTTATTGGGGTAGTTAGGCGTATTTACTGGGGTATTAGAGTGGTGAGGGGTATTTACTGGGGTGTTAAGGCAGTGAGGGGTATTAACTAGGCTACTGGATATTGGTATTTACTGATGTTACAGGGTACTGGGGTATGAGGTAATTAGTGGTATTTATTTGGGTTATTAACTGTGGCATTGGCATTGTAGTTAAGGGGTGTTTACCGGAATATTGGGGTGGGTTGGACTATTTTCTTGGCCATTGGGGGATGGGGTAATTAGAGGTATTTGTTGGTTAATTATTAGGGGATTAAAAGTAGTTATAGGTATTTGGTTAGTTATATGTATTGACTAAGGAATTGAGGTGGGTAGGGGTATTTATTGGGATAATTAGGGGCATTTATTGGAGAGGTTAGATGGATTTACAATGTATAAATTACATTACCCATCCTCACATTTATCTCTGTCAGACACACAGACAGACAGCAGATACACACACACACACACTCGCGCACACACACACACACACACACACACACACACACTCTGGCAGCTTCCTGTCCTGACCTCGACTGCTTGGAGGTCAAACTGCATCCCATGAGGTCCATAAATGTTGAGTGCTGACTTTTTTTCAGTTAAGAAAATAAAAGCAGAAAATCAAAACAAACAGCTGGTAATCTCAGCAAGACTGCCTGCTGTGATAACACACACACACACACACACACACACACACACACACACACACACACACACACGCACACACACGTGCACACACACACACACACACACACACACACAATGTAACTCAACACAGTCCCTGTCTGTCCAACACACTGTACATTCAAAACACACCATAATGCAATAGAAACAAACTTTATGCGCAACACACACTCCTTATTCTCACATACACTCACACAGCACACACTACACAGAGGTTGTGTTGAAGGTTCACCAAGTCCCTCACACTGTAGCACCCAGCAACACACACTCGACAGGGGCAGACTACTTCAAGTTTACACTCCCACACACACACACACACACACACACACACACACACACACTCGGACACACAGGGGGCAGTGTTCTCTGTGAGAGGTTTGTTTGCTCTTGTGTTTTCGGCTCTCACTTAAAACACAATGCGGTCGCATGCTGCCTCTCCACTCTCCTCAGACGCAAAATAAACACCCCAAATTACCCCAGTAAATGCCACAACCTCCTCCAAACTACCCCAGTAAATACCCCAGGTGGTTGCAAAACCCCAGTAAGTCCCCTTTCATACTCCTTTCTACCCCAGTAAATATCTCTAACTACCCTGGCACACCTACTCAAATATCACAGTAAATGCCCCTAACTACCTACAGTGGGGGAAAAAAGTATTTGATCCCCTGCTGATTTTGTACGTTTGCCCACTGACAAAGAAATGATCAGTCTATAATTTTAATGGTAGGTGTATTTTAACAGTGAGAGACAGAATAACAACAAAAAAATACAGAAAAATGCATTTCAAAAAAGTTATAAATTGATTTGTATTTTAATGAGGGAAATAAGTATTTGATTCCCTATCAGTCAGCAAGATTTCTGGCTCGCAGGTATCTTTTACACAGGTAATGAGCTGAGATTAGGAGCACTCTCTTAAAGGGAGTGCTCCTAATCTCAGTTTGTTACCTGTATAAAAGACACCTGTCCACAGAAGCAATCAATCAATCAGATTCCAAACTCTCCACCATGGCCATGACCAAAGAGCTGTCCAAGGATGTCAGGGACAAGATTGTAGACCTACACAAGGCTGGAATGGACTACAAGACCATCGCCAAGCAGCTTGGTGAGAAGGTGACAACAGTTGGTGCGATTATTCGCAAATGGAAGGAACTGTCAGTCTCCCTCGGTCTGGGGCTCCATGCAAGATCTCACCTCGTGGAGTTTCAATGATCATGAGAACGGTGAGGAATCAGCCCAGAACTACACGTGAGGATCTTGTTAATGATCTTAAGGCAGCTGGAACCATAGTCACCAAGAAAACAATTGGTAACACACTACGCCGTGAAGGACTGAAATCCTGCAGCGCCCGCAAGGTCCCCCTGCACAAGAAAGCACATGTACAGGCCCGTCTGAAGTTTGCCTGAATGATTCAGAGGAGAACTGGGTGAAAGTGTTGAGGTCAGGTGTGGTCAGATCTCTTTGGCATCAACTCAACTCGCCCTGTTTGGAGGAGAAGGAATGCTGCCTATGACCCCAAGTCATAACACCATCCCCACTGTCAAACATGGAGGTGGGAACATTATGCTTTGGGGGTGTTTTTCTGCTAAGGGGACAGGACAACTGCACCGCATCAAAGGGACGATGGACGCGGTCATGTACCGTCAAATCTTGGGTGAGAACCTCCTTCCCTCAGCCAGGGCATTGAAAATGACCTTAATGACTTGGAGAGAATCTGCAAAGAGGAGTGGGACGAAATCCCTCCTGAGATGTGTGCAAACCCGGTGGCCAACTATAAGAAACGTCTGACCTCTGTGATTGCCAACAAGGGTTTTGCCACCAAGTACTAAGTCGAAGGGGTCAAATACTTATTTCCCTCATTAAAATGTAAATCAATTTATAACTTTTTTGAAATGCGTTTTTCTGGATTTTTTGGTTGTTATTCTGTCTCTCACTGTTAAAATACACCTACCATTAAAATTATAGACTGATAATTTCTTTGTCAGTGGGCAAACGTACAAAATGAGCAGGGGATCAAATACTTTTTTCCCCCACTGTAAATTCTCTAGTAAATATCATATGCAGTGCTGATACCCTAGTACCTACCCCAAACTACACTAAATAGCCTGGTAAATACCCGCAAACCTACCTAAATACTATAGTAAATAATTATTCCAATTCCACCTTTAATACCCATTCACAAACCCAAGTAAATACCCTTTACTATTCCAAATACACCTATAAATACTTCTAATACCTCAATAAATACCCATAACCACTCAAATCTTGGTCAATACTCCTAACTAGCCCAGTATCTCAGTTAATACCAAATTACCCCAATATCTAAACACCCCAGACTACCCCATTTCCCCAGTAAATATCCCAAATTACCTCAAAACATAAACACATAAGACTACCACAATATCTCTAACCAGATTCTACCAGACCCTATAAATACCTCTACTATTCAAACACCCCAGTGAATGCCCTAACTACCTAAATTCTCTTGTAAGTACCATAAACAACCCTGTTGCCCTAGTAACTACCCCAACAAAACTAAGTAACCCCAGAAATACCCCCCCAAACTAACTACCTAATTATTCCAATACCACCTTTAATGCCCATCCTAAACACCATCCACAAACTACACAGATACCTCAGACAAACCCCAAACTAGTCCAATATCCCAGTAAAAGTACCTCAATACCTGAATGAATACCCAAATACTCACCCAAATATATCACGTTAATGTCTGCACATATACCTTACTCTTTTTTCTTTCTTTCTTTTTTTGTATGTGTCTGGGAAAACAGAGGGAGATTCTTTACATTTTTGTAGGCGGCACTTGGGGATGTCGCGGCCTGGCAAACTGAAATCCGACAGGATACACACACACACACACACACACACACACACACACACACACACACACACACACACGAACGATAAAGCACACAGAGAGGTACATGCACATGTAATGAATTCACACAGTGTGGGAAAGTCAACGTGATCATTCAGAGAGAGAGAGAGAGACAGATTAAGTTCTCCCTCTTTCAGGACCTCAAGAATTTTGTCTCCCTCAGTCTTTACATTGACCCTCTGAACACCTCATATAGACAGTGTGTGTGTGTGTGTGTGTGTGTGTGTGTGTGTGTGTGTGTGTGTGTGTGTGTGTGTGTGTGTGTGTGTGTGTGCATGAGAGAGAGAGAGAGAGAGAGAGAGAGAGAGAGAGAGAGAGTAAAAGACTGTAAAAGGCTGAGAATGAGAGATTATAAATAGTGAGAGGCAAAAGTATGGATTGAGAGAGGTATAGAAAGAGTATGATGGAAAAGGAGAAGGGAAACAGATGGACAGAAAGGAGAGAGATGGAAGTTAAAAACAGAGAAAGAAAAGAAAAGACAGGTAAAAAGGAGCGAACAGGAGGAGGATTAAAAACAAAGAGAGAGAAGAGAACAGGGACTGAGAGAGAAAGACAGATATATGATTCGTGACCTTCATTACTTCATAGTGAAGCAATGTGCTTTAATGCGTGCACGCACACACACGCGCTCACACACACACACATACACACACGAGCAGACAGTGAGGAGCATGCTTACTAATGGCCCAGGACGTTTTTGAGTTCCTGAGAAATTAACATGTTAAATATATGATGTCAGCGTGTGTGTGTGTGTGTGTGTGTGTGTGTGTGTGTGTGTGTATGTGTATGTGTGTGTGTGTGTGTGTGTGTGTGGTTTGGGTTCTGCTGTATGTCTGAACTTGAGCGAGTGTGCATGTGTGTAATGGAAACCACACCAGGTTGAAGTGGAGTGGGTCAGCGTCTTTGTGCCTGTACTAAAACACACACACACACACACACACACACACACACACACACACACACACACACACACACACACACACACACACACACTTCAGAGAGTAAACGTGGGTGGTGGCAATCAGTAGTGGTCCCATCTGGAAGGAGATAGCTAGAACACACAAAACACACACACACACACACACACACACACACACACACACACACACACACACACACACACACACACACACACACACACACAAGTACAGTTAGAGCAATGTCGTGTGTGTAAAGACTTCAGTGGTAATTACACAAGCACTAACCTCACCCCTCTGCAGCTATTCTTATGAAGACTCTGAACTCCGCCTCTTCGTGATGTGATTGGCTGGAAGAAAAATGATTGACATGTATCAGAAACATTTCCACCTCTCTTATTCTTATTCTTATCTTGATGTAGTAAGAGCAGGTCAGAGTAACCTGGATCGGACTGCTCTGTGTGTGTGTGTGTGTGTGTGTGTGTGTGTGTGTGTGTGTGTGTGTTAGATTGTGAAGTTGTATCTTGTCTGGAGTGTCTGGGTTATGTCTGATCACAGGTCTTTAACCTGGTGAACCCAGTCACCCCTCAGAGAAACAGACAGAGAGAGAGACAGACAGGTGGAGAGACAGACAGACAGACAGATAGACAGACACAGATAGAGAGAGACAGATCAGGATACACTCGTAATAGAAATCTGCTACTGTAGTAATTCATATGAGTGAAGCTGGAATTTCAAGCCCTAACCCCGCCCCTGTGACATAACCCCTCCCCTTATAATTGTCCCATCCATAACCCCGCCCCTTCTTTATTATCCCCCCATTCTTTTTATTATGAATTCCTTATCTCTTACGTCTTTCTTCTTCTCTCTTTATATCCCTCTTTCTTTCTCTCTTTTCCTCTCGCTCATCCCCGCTTCTTTCTTGCTCTCCCTTCTCTCTCTTTCCCTCTCTCTTAATATTTTCTCAATCTATCTTTATTTTTTTTATATTCAGTGTACATTTCTCTACCCCCTCTTTTATTCCTTTCTTTTATTCCTTCCCATTACCTTTTCATCCTCTCTGTCACTTCTTCTCATTCTTTCCATCTTTCACCTCTCTTTTTTTGTCTCTTTCACTTTTTAACCCACTTCTCGTCTCTCCATACCCGATTTCTATGCCTTTCTCTCTCTCTCTATCCTTTTTAATTTTTTCTTCACCCCTTTTCCCCACCCTCTCTTCCCATTACTTCCTCTTTCTTTCTCTCTCTCGCTCTGTCTCTCTGTTTCCCTCTGTCAATGTCTACATGTCAGTGATGAAGAGATGACCGATTAGAATGAGGGAGAAGACGGAGACTGTGTGTGTTTCAGTGGCAGACCCTGGAGCCCATTTCAGATCTACCACGTGCACACACACACACACACACACACACACACACACACACACACACACACACACACACAATAGTTAGTGGGTTAAATAGTCTGAATTAATGAAGTCTGTGTGGGAACGTCCCAGAGCGAATTAATGGAGGGAACGAAAGAAGAAAAGCAGCACTGCTTCCTTAGCATTTCTATAGGCTTTCTCTCTCTCTCTCTCTCTCTCTCTCTTTTTTTCTTTTTCTTTTTCTCTTTCATCAAACCCTTTAATCCTGAGGGTGTATGCACAGTCTGGACCAAAGACTGATAAGCAGGCCAGTAAGCACCACAGTGTGTGTGTGTGTGTGTGTGTGTGTGTGTGTGTGTGTGTGTTACTGTGAGTGCTGGTCATGGAAGAAAAAGAGATGAAAGGAGTGTTTGCAGATGTGCAGTGTCTGTGTGTGTGTGTGTGTGTGTGTGTGTGTGTGTGTGTGTGTTAATTTTCTTGCTCTTCCTTTTGAGACACAGTTCACCAAGTACACAAGAACACAGTCCACTAATCCCCTGTCTCACTAATCCTTATTACTGAAGAATCAATCATTGATGAATCCTCAAATGAAAGTGGATTTGATCAGAATTTGTTTTTTTAGACCCTGTGTATGTAAAAAAAGATAAAAAAGATACTCTATAACTGTACACCTATGACATGGGTAACATGTAAAGAAAGAAAAACACCTGGGGGCATGGTGTTATAGAAAAAAAAAACAGTCTGTACAGGATTTTGCGGAGTTTTTTTGTGTTTGTTGCGGCCAAAAACGCTTGATATTGCGGCGGCTTTTTAAAAAATTTGCGGAATTTTTTTGTGCTTTTTTGCGGAAAACTACTCAAATCGGCGAAATCGCAGTTGCACGAAATTGTACTGCACGGTCTTTCACATCGATGTTTGTTGGTAAACGAGACCTTTTCACTGTACTCAAGTTCGACGGACGTGAATGGAAGAGGGCTTTGGCTGAAGGCGTGTTGTGATGACGTCACCTGGCGCGTCTTGGCCCAAATCTGCGGAAAATCTGCTGTAATTTTGAAAATTTGCAAGCGTCTGCGAATATTATAAAGTTTCCTTGAATTTGTGTTAATTTCTGCTATTGCAAAATCGCAAAATCCTGGAGGGACTGAACAATGGGGTGGTGTAATGACCAGTAGTTACCACTGACTGTTCACCAATACTGCATTGGAATACTGTATTCCTGATATACAACATATATAATTTGCCAACAATTACAATATTTTATTTATTAAAAGTACAACACGTCACACTTTTTAAAAAATCCGTTCATAGTTACCCTACAGCAGCAAGTCCGTCGTGTTGTTTCTAGTTTGTCTCTTGTAGCTCAACTCAAATTCATAACCAGAGGCCAGGAAATGGAATTTCCACCTGTATTGGGAGTGCCCGTGTTCAGCATTGGATTTATTTGTGATGTCACAATCCACAGTAGTGGGCAATGCCTCATATGAATTGTTATATATGGAATTTGCAGTTTTGATAAGCTCACACCCCTCCCCTTTCCCATCGCCCTGCTCACCAGCAGCTAAACACAGAGTCACGATTCTCCACACACAGAAACCCAACAGGATGTCCTGACTAATCAGTACTGTGCAAAGGTTTTAGGCACATGCAAAGAAATGCTGTAGAGCAAAGATGCCTTCAAAATAATGAAAATAAATGTTTGTACATTCCACGCCAGTGTAATGACAAGGGTTAAATGGCAACTAACTGCAAGTAGCAACCAAGTTGTGATTGGGGAACTGAAGAAATGTCTAACAACACGTACCATTGGAATCTTCCGAGGAATCATTTGAGCCGATCGTTTGGATGTTACTGCGTCATGCCTGATTTGCGAAAATCTCAAATGTTATTTGTCACCTGACTGACGACATATCCGTCCCATGTTAAATCTATAACGCTGACTATACAGGAGGAAATCTTGTGAAGGAAAACTCTGACTGCGGCGAAGCTCTGACACTGGAGACTCCTTCCCTAAGCATGAAATCTCCTTACGGAAAACATGAACATGTCAGCAGTTAGATATTTTTAAATCCGTGCATGTGGAGCGTTTGCTATACAAAAAGAAACTCCCTATGTACGTAAACCTGTTAGTCGAATTGCAGCTGAACAGAACTTCTGTCCGAGCTGCTGTTCTGGAAAATACACTCAACGCCTTCTGACCAATCAGGATCAGGAATTTCATCGATGGACAGAGCAAACCTAAACAGTGACCCTAGTACTGATAAAATGACCACTGAGTGGATGTCCAGTAGTGAACACGAGTGAGTAGCGTGTGGTTTGAAACACTTCCACACAAGACCGGTGTTTATGTGATGGAATGCTGAACGAACCACACTAAGTTTGTGTGCTACATAGTGTGCAGGTGTAGTGAACAGGACCCCATTTTGAACACAGTGTGTGTTTTGAGTGTGTGTGGAGGAGTTGTAGGCTGTGCCTCTTAAAAACCTGGCGCTTTATTCAGACAGATATGACTGCGCGGCATGCTCGGTGGACACACACACACACACACACACACACACACACACCTCTCTGGTGCGTCGCCAGTCTCTAATGGTTTTGTGTTTATCCTCATGTTATCTGCTCTTTCCACTGTGAGCTTCCTTGACTGGAATCTGCACCCTTGATGTGTGTATGTGTGTGTGTGTGTGTGTGTGTGTGTGTGTGTGTATAGCGTGAGAGAGAGCGTTGTTGTGTGCTCATAGCGTCCGAAGTTTGTCAAACACCACAGCATAAAGACGCCACGCCGCCGCATTACGGAGCGATGGCAAGGTGTGATTACGTGTGTGTGTGTTTGTGTGTGTGTGTGTGTGTGTTTGCATGCCATTATTATATAACTGATGCAGACGTAATAATGGCAGTCTGGCAGCGGTGATTATGAGTCATTTACAGATCATTGGTGGTTATGCATTATTTACTGCCTAATACAAGAAAATGACTTTATTTTTCTTTGTTTTTATTATTTTTTTTATTGTTTTTATCCCCCTCCCCCCCCTCACTTTTACGTGGCAAAAATGTAAAACAACGAATTATATTTTATCTTGAAAACTAAATGGATTCTTACAATGAAAAATACTATTATTTTTTTTAGGACAAAAATAAAAGACCAGAATATGATATAGTCGTACTCTCGCTCTCCCCTGTTATAACCAAACCTCTCTCTCTCTCTTTCTCTCTCTCTCTCTCATGTGTGCATGATATGCTGCTAACTTTATCATGGTCTGGCGTAAGGGTCTTCCCCCAAACTGATCGTATTCTTTGACTTGCGCTCGAAATAAAAGCAGCGCCAGTGGACAAAACTGTCCAAACATGGACGTCCTCAGATCTCTAATTAGCAGGAACGGCGGTTTAATTGAGTCATTTGTTTTCATCTCGTGGGAAAAATAAAAATAACAATGTGAGCGAGTGTGTGTGTAGAGTGTGTGTGTAGAATGTGTGTGTGTGTGTGTTGGGGGGAAAAAACAGAAGCGTATAACGATATCTTAGGGAATTTAGGCCTGTAATTTAGGGATTGGCTTCTCCTGATTAACGGTGAGGTTTCCTCCTGTCTCCCAGTGTGTGTTTATGCAACTCTGTGTATGTGTGTGTGTGTATATATATATATATATATATATATATATATATATATATATATATCTATGTGTGTGTGTGTGTGTGTGTGTGGGGGGGGGGGGGGGGGGGGGGTTAGGCCGAGAGATTGCCATTGTTTTTCCCAGAGCGGATCACACAGCCTCATTGACCGTGTGTGTGTTTGTGTGTGTGTGGGCGAGATTGGTGGGTTGGGGAGTTCTCAAATCATGACTACAGGTTTAGCCCACACTTGTATCGAGAACTGAGAGTGAGGGATGGAGCGAGAAAGAGAAAGACAGCCAGCCAAAGAGAAATCAACAGAGAGAGACAGAGAAAGAGAGACAGCCATAGAGACGAGAGAGACAGACAGAGAGAGAATCAGAGAGACAGGCAAACAGAGAGTGACAGACACAGAGACCGAGAGAGAGAGTGAGAGAGAGAGAGACAGAAAGGGTGACAATCAGAGAGACACATGGACAGGGAATGACAGAGAGAGCAAGAGAGACAGACAGGCAGTGAGAGAGAGAGAGAGAGAGAGACAGACAGACGAAGATTGATAGACAAAAAGACGGAGATACAGAGAGAGACAGACAGATGTAGAGAGCATCAGAGAGAGACACAGAGAAAGACAGTGAGACAGAGAGCAAGAGAGAGAGAGAGAGAGATACCAAGAGAGACAGACAGGCAGACAAAGACTGACAGAGAGAGAGAGAGAGAGAGAGAGACAGATAGAGACAGAACCCTTTAGGGAAAACAGAATCGTTCTTGTCGATTGCCAGTCATCAGGCCAAAAGCAACAACAGCTGGCTTCTTCCCTTTCTCTTTCTCTCTCTTTTTCTCATTTACTTTCTATTGTTTTTGTGGCCTCCGTTGAACTCAACTCCTAGAACTGTATCTGCGTACAACTCTGCCTGTCTGTCTGTCTGTCTGTCACACTCTGGAATGTACTGTGTGTGTGGATGGACAGAATGAGGAAATCTGTCTGAAATAAATTGTATGCTATGGTGTGTGTGTGTGAGTGTGTGTGTGTGGGTGTGTGTGTGTGTGTGTGTAGAGGGTGGGCATGCGAGTGCAAGAGTAAGAGAGAGAAAAAATTGTATAAAGAGATGGAAAAAAAATTTTTAAATGAGAGAGAAAGAGGGAGAGAGAGGTAACGACTTTAACAGCTGTTAATAAATTAATTACCAAGGTGTCACTGCTACTTCTATCTCATCAATCTATCCCATGTGCGTGTGTGTGTGTGTGTGTGTGGATGAAATCCATACATTATTCTATGTGTTTAATTCAGTTTTTTTTTTTTAAACACAGCTGTCTCATTTCGTCCCAGTTTTTCCCCTCAAGACATGCAGAGACAGAAAATGGATCCTTATCCTAATCATGATCCAGTGTGAGAAATTCTCGAGTGAAACTGAAATCAATCTAAATATTGTTAGATAATTCAGTATAAAATGTGAAACATACACAGTTTCCCTCTTACTTCAAATGAAGCTGATCAGCAAAAACATGTTTACTGCCTGAATTTTTGCCTCTTTAGTTTTGCATTGCATCTACGAGTCTAATGTAGATAACAAGTAAGGCAAAGCTATCTCTCCTACAAGTGTTAATATAAACATATAGATTGTCCTAAATCTCCTTCTATGACATGACAATGTTCTGTGGGCCGATAAGTCGAAAATGGACCATTTTGGAGGACATGAGTCCCGTTACACCTGGAGTAAACCTGGAGTAACACAGCATTCCACAATGAGAACATCATAACAAAAGTCAAGCATGGTGGTGGTAGTGTGATGGTGTGGGGATGCTTTGCTGCTTCAGGGCCTGGGAGACTTGCTATAGTTGACAGAACCATGAATTCTGCTCTCTAAACCAAAATCCTGAAAGAGAATGTCCGGCCATCAGTCTGTGGCCTCTACAGTGATGTGAAAGACTGATCTCCAGTTATCGGAATCATTTGGTTGCGATTGTTGGTGGAATATGCAAATATAGAGTAAATCAGTGGGGAGCAAATACTTTTTCGCGACCCTTTATGCCTGTTCATAACTTCCAGATTTATGTTACATTTTCCGCCTTCAAATTTGCAATGCCAAGGGGACAAAAAAAAAAAAAATATGGTTGTCCAAGATGGCCGCCTCCAAAAAAGGTCCTCAGAAGGACAGTAAACCAAGTGTGTGTGTGTGTGTGTGTGTGTGTGTGTGTGTGTGTGTGCGTACTCGGTAAATCAGAGGACCTGAGTATGAGACAGCAGCAGCAGCAATCATACTGACCATGCAGAGAAGGCGTGTAATCGGACAAACACTCCGTGAACGAGGGATGAGTGAGACAGAAAGACAGAATGAGAGAGAAAAAACGAGAGACAGATTAAATATGCATGTAATTCATCTGATTCATCTCATCTAGGCTTGTGGGCCAGTGTGTTTGTGTGTGTTTACACTGTGTGTATCTCTTCTAGGCAAGTCTTTTTGTGTGTGTGGGTGTGTGTTTGTGTGTGACACACAGATAAAGCATGCGTTAATGTGAGGTGTGTGTGACATGCCATTACACATTATGTGTTTGTTTGTGGTTATATGTTTGTAACTGTTTAATGTGTGTTTGTATGTTCAAGCATCTCCGCTAGGCGAGTGTGTGTGTGTTTGCATTTGTGCCAGTGCGAGAGTAGTGTAGCGATTACGTGTGGGTAATGTGTGTTCACGTGAATTCACATTTTCGATAAGCCAAACACACGATACATTCACTACATACAGTAAGCGCTTAAAGTTAACAGGGCATTGTTGCTAGGCAAGTTGGAAGTATACTGTAACCTAGCTAATAACCGAGGCTAATAATGTATTTAGCTAATAATACAGAGTCATTGAGTCTTAAAGAGACAAAATAAAGGAGCGGTGACCGTGAAAACAAGACAAACCCTTTAGGAAGATCAACATTTACCTCAGATGTGTTGGTACATTATGAAAAGAATGGCGTTGTATGGCTTAAATTACACTGTACTTATTTAGCGTCAAGCGCTAAACAAAGTTCCACATGTTCCGCCATATTTTAAAAAGGTGAACATTGTGTTAGATTTTTTTTGAAGTCAGAAAGTTTGATTTATGTTGAATCATTTCAGAAACATGACTGGACATTGAATTAATACTTTTAAGAGAATGAACGAACGTGTGTGTATGTGTGTGTGCGTGTATCTGTGAGAGTTTATGAAAGCTTGTGTGTGTATGAGAGAGAGAGAGAGAGAGGGGCGAGACAGGGAGGGGTATAGTGGTTGCTTAGGTGATGATTGGTTCTGTCTCGCAGTGGATCAAGTGTGTGATACTGTGAGTCCTCTGTATGCGAGTGTGTGTGTGTGTGTATGTGTGTGCTCAGTATGAAACGCTCAACCTATGTTGAGTGATAACACACAGACGAAGAAAAAGACACACCGCTCCATCTCTGTTTTTCTCACACTCATTCTTTCACTAGTTCCGCCTCAGAGTCCCTCAGCTTTTCTGTCTGTCTGTCTTTCTTTCTTTCCTGTGTGTCTCTCCCTTAATTTTATACATTTTCTCTCAGAAAAGTCTCTGCAATAAAAGAAAACTTCAGACGCCGCCATTTTATATACGCGTGTATCTCATGTAATATGGATACTATACTTCCTGTGTCTCTCCCACTTGGTCTCTATCTCCTTGTCTTTCTTTCTCTCTTGATGTAAGTTGTTTATCTGGTTTCTTTCTCAGCGCTTTGTGTTCGCCAATCTGTGAGCACCATAAAGTCAACATGTTTTTGCGTCTCCTGTAAACGAATGCTTCCCTCTGACCACTTCAGCCCAAACAGCACTTCCACACTCCAGCGCTGTTTACATCACCGCGTAAATGTTGTATCGGGGCGGGTGTGTGTGTTTTTACATTGTGTTTGTGTTGATGTGAATGGTGAGATTTGATCTGTGTACATTACAGGCACTTTCTCTGTCTGATGTATTGATTTAGCGGTGTGCTCAAGAGAGCCCGGCTATAGATGGTATTTTGGACGAGAACTGCACAGAAGTTGGACCAAAAAAAAAAAAAAAAAAGTCCATGAAAACAAAGTTAGTTAGCATTCTATCATCGATGTTTTTGTCCATCGTGTTTTTCAAACTTCTGTATGGTGAAAAGAATTACATGACTGCAATCTCCGAGAAGCTTGTTCACGTTTCTCCAAATGAAGGATCACTAGCCTCCACATGGTTGACATCACGTAGTACTTTCCCTTAGTACTATTTCCTATCTGCTGCCACACCTCCTTTATACAATGAACAGCTTGCAAATAGCATATAAACAGGAACATTCCAGAAGTTTCATAAGTTATGAGTGGCTCTCAGAAGCACTTAAGCATATTAACTATCAAATGACGCTGCCTGTCAGACTGTACTACACTACCTAGCTTGCTTTAACCTGATATGTTATGGCTAACAATAAATAACATTTTGGATTAATGGAAGCATATCATTCAAGCACTTTATCTAGGTAAGGGTGGTGGTGCATCCAGAGCCTATACTGGGAGCACTGGGTGGTCCCCTAGGTGGGACCCCTATCCATTGCAGGACACCATGTACACACATTCACGCTCTATCACATATCATCTACGGGCAATTTAGAGTCACCAGTCGACCTACTTATATGTTTTTGGGAGTTTTGAGGGAACCTGAGAACCCGGAGGAAACCCATGCAAACACAGGGAGAACATGCAAAACTCCACACAGACAGTAATCCGAGCTCAGGAAAGAACCTGCTGCCCTGGAGCTGTGAGGCGGCAACGCAACAGTAACAGATTGTAACTCAATTTTAAAATCATAAACATTGACATCCCATAAACAATATGACCTTTACCATCTGTGAATACCATCCATAACCCAAAAACATCTTTACCCAGACATTGTTTTTGTTCATTTCAGCATGCTTGCTTCACTAGCATCACTAGCAGTTTAAGACTTGATCCGATTTAAGTGCCAAAAAGGAAACAATGAGAACAGAAGACACTCAGCTTTCTCTCCATACAACAATAGCACTGAACAATGGAGTCATTCATCGTGCACTTATCCCTCTCTTTACGCTCGTCTCTAAGGAGGACGAGGAGAGTGAGAAAGACACAAAAAACAAGATGTCAGAGCCGCATTACAGCTTCGCTAACTAATGACTTGGCAAGGTCACAACCTCAGGGACTCTGGTAACTTCCAGTCCGTCACCTCTCAGCAGGATAAATCATCACCTTTTCACCTTAAAGCTGACCCCAAAGCAAGAGAGAGAAAGTGAGGAAGTGAGAGATACTGGTGTATCTCTCTGAGGATGTATTTGTTCGGATATACTGTATATTGCTAAGTGAATCTAATAGTGTTATGCTACACTGATATACTGTAGATAACCCATTATTCCTTGGACGGGTGCATCATTTGACCTAAAGAGGTGAAAATTGTGGGTTTCTGCATTGTTCTAGCAAACTACTGAAGGCTGTCACTCTTTAAAGAGTCTTCTACCAGTTTCCTTAAATGTGTTAACTTGGCTAGCAAGGTCCCCAACCAAACCCCAATCATGAATCAGAATTGGATTACAAAAAAAAAAAAAAGCAAGGATGACTGCTTTCCAAAGGGGAGATTTTTATTTTTGACAGGATCCCCTTGGATGCCTCCTCAAATTGAACAATACATATGACTACAAAAATACAGAGACTGCAATACCGAACTTATCTAGTAACCTAAGTATCTGTGTGAGTGTTTCTTGGTGCTGTTTCTGGCCTCTTTGGGATGGGTTTTATGAGCAGCGATCATTCACATTCAGTAGTGCTCTCACCATTCAGACCAAATGCTCCTCTGCTATTGAGTTCTACTGAAGCGTACACTTAAGAATACACCCAGCCTAAGAGAGAGGGAGAGGGAGGGTGAGAGAGGAAACAAGAGAACATTACACCCAGTCTGAGAGAGAACACTATACCCGGCCTGGGAGAGACATAGACGGAGCATCTAAAGCGAACGTGACTCAAGTTGCATCACAATAAAGAGCTTTTCGAAGCAGTTGGTTTTAGTTGTTGGAGACAATTAAAGTGAAACTAACCAGCGATCCTGAAGTGGCCAGCTTAAGGAAATCTAAGCATTGATTTTGCTAATCATTGTCTTAAGATCTAACACAGTAATCCATCTATAGAGCTACATGAAGACTAGAGATCACAGCCAGCGGTTACCACAAACAATAGCTCAGTCTGTACTCATATATCAACTGCCAGTTGCTTCATATTATCGAAAAAGAACTCTTGAAGACAGAGTGTCACACATGCATGACAGATTTTGTAGTCCTGCATTAAAAGAGGAATGTCATGCTTTCTTCTCAAGCACAATATTAGTCATTTCACTGTTAGAATACAATGTTTTAGACCTTTACGAATAAGTTACACCAGTGTTAGTCCCCCGGAGTTTTGGACCTTCTCCATTGTGTTTTGGAGCAGTTTTAGACCTTTCCTAATGTTCTTTTAATTTGGATTCTTCAAGTGTTAGACTTTGAAGTGTTGGACTTGTTAGGCCTTCCAGCATCCTTCACTTGTGGGACCTTCATCTGTGGTAGCTTCAAGTGTTAGTTCCTTCTGTATTAGTCCTTTCAGTGTTCAACCTTCAAGTGTTGCCCCTTGAAGTGTTAGAGTTTCCAGTTCTAGGTTATTTCAGATCTTCCAAGGCTGCATCTTCCAGTGTTATTCATCTTTCAAGTGTTTGACCTTCAAGTGTTTGATCAAGTGTTGGACCTTGAAACCTCATAGTCCTTTCATAATTAGACTCTTAAAGTGTTACACTTTCCAGTTCTAGGCTATAAGTGTCGAACCTTCCAGGGCTAAATCCTCCAGTACTGCATCTTCCAATGTTAGTCTTCCTTCAAGTGTTAGATCTTCTAGTGTTGAAATTTCAAGTGTTTGACATTTAAGTGTTGGACCTTGAAACCTGGTAGTCCTTACATTATTAGACCTTCAAGTATTGACTCTTGAAGTGTTAGACTTTCCAGTTCTAGGATATAAGTGTCAAACCTTCCAGGGCTAAATACTCCACTACTGCGTCTTCCAATGTTCGTCTTCTTTGAAGGGTTTGAGCTTCAAATGTTAGATCTTCCACTGTTGAAAGATCAAGTGTTAGACATTTAATTGTTGAACCTTGAAATGCCGTAGTCCTTCCAATGTTCCTATTCTACCAGACCTTCGAGTACTGGATTTCCTAATTTCAGTTTTAGACCTTCAAGTGTTAGTTCTTTAGGCATTAGTCCTTACATTGTTCCAATGTTGGAACTTCCCATGTTAGTTCTGGACTTTGTAGTGATAGATATTCAAATATTGGAGCTTCAAATGTTGACTCTTCTTGTGATAGTCCAACTGTTACTCTTAAAATGAGTGTTCCAGTCCTAACAGTGTTGGATCTTCAAAGGTTAGTCCTTCCAGTCTTAGTCTAGTATCAATCAGATCACTGCTATGCCAGAGTTGGTTGTTCCAGTGTTGGGAATTGTGGTTTCTGTTTCAGTGGCAGCAGCTTAACCAGTGTTAATCGTATTATTCCTGCAAGCAGTAATCCTTTTAATCTTGCCAGTGTTAGTTGTGCCAGAAGTTGTCGAATGTGAAGGTAGTGTTTTCTCTGCCAAATGGACAAGCATGAAATCTCTCTATAATGAAGGAAGTCTTCTGATGATACACACACTTTATAAAGACACACATCATCAGATAAACACACTTTTTTCTATACTATTTCCTATGCCATCACACGCTTGCATACGCTCTCACACTCACATAGGACGATTGATTCCCTGGAGTGTTTTTAATGCATTCTGTAAAGGTCATAGTATAATATATTTTTTCCTCCATTTGGGTTTGCATTTGACATAAGTTTGGATCAGTTTTGGACCACATCATAAATTTGGATAAGGTTGGAGCAGAACAGAATCCCAAATGCTCAAGGAAACAAGGTATTCATGACAGCATCTGAAATTGAAATGTGTTTTTGCTATCTCTTGTGCTATTTTTCATTTTTTTTATCAGTCACTTCACATACGTTTTTAGTCTTGTAAAGACTTTGCAAGATATTTTTTTTTGTTTCAGCATACATAAACTTATCTCTTTTGGGTTTGTCTTGAATTTCACATACGCTTTTTACATCGGATCAGGGGGTCCCAGAACACTTCAGGAAACAAGCGGACGTGAAAGCATCCTAAATTGCAGTGTTGTGTTTTCGCTATTTCTTTTCCTATTATTCATATACGCTTCCAGTCACTTCCTCTGTCTGTCTCTTATAATTTCTTTCCCCATCTCTCTTTCTTGCTTTCTCTCCTCCATGAATGGCCTCAGTAAGGGGAACAGGTCTGTTATAGCTGTGCTCTTTGGCAGAAATATGCTTTATGCCACCTCATGTTAAACGCATTAGCGTTTCTGCTCCATTCTACTCGGCCCGCAGCCCGCCAGACGCTTCCTGCTCCTCTCCAAACGACACACACAGATGGAGAGAGACAGAAAGAAAGAGAAAGAGCAAGGAGGGGTGATTCTATGGATCAGGGATTACCAAGTGGAGTTTTATGATTTGAAGCAATGTTTTAACCCAAATCCATTTCTTTGTGCTCCATGAAGATTTGATAGAAACAACCTCATGGCATGTGTTTAGTTTGTCTTTCTCCGATTCTGGTTTGGCTCCGATTTCAGTGCCTTGTTGAAATGATCCAATTGCTAACGCTGATGCTAATGCTACGTATCTACTGAAGTTCCTTGAGTTTTGAGCGAGCATTGGCAGAAGGTCTAAAAGAGCAGTGGCTCTTTACTTTTTTAGTAAACTCTAAAACTGGCTTTACTTGTGTTTTGTGGTTGGAATGTTGGCTGGAGAGATCACGGCAAACAGGAATTGAAAAAAAAAAAGAAAGCGTGTATGTGTGCGTGTTAAAGACGCAGGGTTGTGAGGTAGCGTTTAGATGTTCATGGTGTGTAACGAGAAGTTTGTAATTTCGCTCTGCTGGGGTTTGGTTTGGTCTGTTTCTGTGTGTATGTGTGCGAATGCGAACCATTGTGTTCTGTTTAATCTCCATCCTAGACACTTTAACTGTCAGGGAGTTCTGGGAGCCGCTGTGCACAAAAATTAGCGATTATGTACCAACTGCTGAGGTCTTATTCACATACATACACACACACGCACGCACACACACACACTCTCTCTCAGCTAGTCGCGCTCTCTCATTCTCACAGTCTGTCTTTCTCTCACACACATTTATTGTGTCTTATTGTCACTGTTTTGGGCTTTTCTCATTGAGGCACTCAGCGGGGGGCGTAATGGGGGGTGGGGGGTTCGCACACACAATTTCAGCCCTGTTTAGACTTTTAATCATGCACACACACACACACACACACACACACACACACACACACACACACACACACACACACACACACACACACACACACACCCTCTAGAAAAAGGGCTTAAATGACATCTTTTATAGCTGTGTGTATGCAATTCTCAGGTACTTTGAAATGAAATTTTTAGATATTCAACAATATAAAGTTGTATAGATTAGTTATTATTGGAGGAATAACATCTAAAATAAAAAACAAAAAAACAAAACAGTGTTTATGCCGTACACCACCACAGCCTAGAAAGCTAAGCTACTTGTAACATATTATAGCTAATTCTCACAAAAGTGGCACTTACCCTAAATGTTCGTCTAAATTAATTAGTGGGGATTTGGAGAACATTGTTTAACCCCAAGCCTACTACTGAGACAGCTAGTAGAATAATCAAAAGACGTGGCCATTAGAGACCAACCGGACAAGTTGGAAGCGGTGATGTTCCTGCGAAGTTCCTGCTCTAACCCAGAGGAAACCCAAGTGGACAAAGGCAGACCGTGTGAATCTCCACACAGACAGTACTCTGAGCTTAGGATCGAACGGGGGACCCTGGAGCTGTGAGGTGCCAATTCCACCTGCTGCACACCAGCGTGCCACACTCAACGTTCAATAAAAATCTAGAAATCCAGAATCCAGAAGCTTTCTGAAAGTTTTCTTGTAGACAATAGCATTTTTTTTGTTCCTAAAGTTTCAAACATCATCAAATGTAACTATAAATGGATAAAAAAGTATGATGTCATACTAGCAAAACGTTACTGTGCTATGAGATTAACAATACACTGGGCCACTTCACCTCATCCTTGATTGTTTTTCTGTAACATCAAGGTTTTTTTTGGCCACCATTTTCTCCCCAATTTGGTCATCCGTCAATTCCCACTAGCTAACACTCCCCTATCATGTGATAGCTACAATCTGGGGAGGGTGGGGCAAGCGTGATTACTGCGAGACCCATGAAGCCAACCTCTGTATTTTATTTATTTTTTTCACACTGCTGCTTGTGCTGCATCAAAGGGCGGCATAAAAGTGCTTTCGACCCTCTTCCGCATACATGAGCTCACAGATGCCCATGATTGGCTAGTGTCCCTGTGATTGACAGGAGACTGAGGGAGTATGCCATCCCTTCCACCCAGACAGCATGGCCAGTTTTGCTCTCTGGAGTCCCGGCCACAGATGGCTGCGGCATCACCGAGATTCAAACTCGCGTTGTCCCGACGATAAGGGGAACGCTTTTCTGTTGAGCACGTCATGTTTTAATCTCTACTTAAATAATTACTGTAGCAATGGGCTGTTGAGGGCGTGTCTGATTGATTTCTTAAATTCTAATTTTAGTCTGAGGGTCCACATCCAAATTTGTTTTTTCTCCTCAAATCTACAAGGCCAAAAAAAAAAAAAAAAATGATGTACAGTTTTCCTCTCAGAGTGGAGTCCACTTGGTTTCTAACATAAGTATTTACTACATTGTTAAAGTAATGCATGTACACATGTATACACTCACACTTTTTTCTCTCTGCCTCATCTGGGTCTTATAGGGATTTGTGTGTGTGTGTGTGTGTGTGTGTGTGTGTGTGTGTGTGTGTGTGTGTGTGTGTGTGTGTATACCCTTAGTGTCTCCTTTTTTACTGATCCTGGCAGGTCTCCACGCCCCCCTGTGGAGCTCGTTTCCACCCTGAGAAATTTCCAATTCACTCCATACAGAGTTTTTGTGTGTGTGTGTGTGAGAGAGAGAGAGGAGGATCAAGAATCTGTGCTTAGACTCCTAGAGTAATGACCTCCTAAATCTACTGCATACACCAAAGAGACAAAAAAAAAAAATAGAGAAGGGTAGTAAGATAAAAAAGAATATATGAGAGAGAGAGAGCGAGAGAGTGAGTGAGAGAGAGAGAGAGAGAGAGAGAGAGAGAGAGAGAGAGTCCAAAATAGCCAGAAAGCAAGACAGAGATTGAGAGAAAGATTGTAATTTAAAGATGGTCTTTGTGTGTGGAGGAAAATTTAAGGAGATGAGTTACAGTGAACATGTCACAAAAACTCTTTCTTAGATACACATACACACACACACACACACACACACGTGCACACACACGCACGCACACACACACACACACACCCAGCCTGCCGTCCGGATTTCAGATTAGAGCCACCAACGCTGTCCTCGGACTCCCATGTAAACCTCAACACACTCATAACCTCCACTAACACAGTTTTATCCTGTCCTGATTCTGGTTCTTGTCCGTGTTCTGGTCCATAGTCTTCTTCTTCTTCTTCTTCTTCTTCTTCTTCTGCTTTTGATTAATGTTCATTTTAATTCTGGATGTAATTCTAGTTCTTAATGTTTTCGGGCTGTCCGTCCGTCCATCCACACGAGATTCCAGCGATATCTCAGGAACAAAGCTGGATGTTTGTGAGGTTTATGTATATGGAATGATCATCGTAACCAGCAGATGAACTGATTAGATTTTGGAATTGATCCAAATAAGGTCAAGGTCACAGCAAGGTCAAGTTTCGAAAATGGCTTTTCTTCAATAGCTTCCTTCCTGTTTGAAGTACGTTTTAAGGGTATGTCTGGCGTACACATTAGTAACAAGAAGGACTAGACTTGGTGGTGGTGGAGGCATCTCTGTCGTTTTATTGTTGATTTTATTTCTGGTTCTTGTTCTTTTCTGGTTCTAAAGGTTTTTCCACTTCTGCTTGCTTTTTCTGTACAGATTCTTGTTCTGGTTCTGGTATTAAGTCTTTTCTGGTCCGGAACCTGTTTCTGCTTTCTGTTTGTTTTTTTTGTTTTTACAGATTCTAGCTTGTTCTGGTTCTTGGTTTTGTTCTGATTCATTCTTTCCTCCTCTTATTCAATTTTTTTTTGTTCTGGTCCAAGTTTTGGTTCTTCTTCTGGTTCAACTATTGATAAAAGCTGACTTTTATTTCAGGATTTAATTCTAGTTCTTACTCTGCTTCTTTTTTATCATTGATTTCAGTTCTGGTTCTTGTTCTTTTCCGGGTCTGTTTCCAGTTCTGTTTCTATTGGGTTTTTTTTCTTTGTTTTTTCACGATTCTTGTTTGTGTTTGTTCTTGGTTCTTCTTCTTCTTCGACTTTTGAGTAAAGTTCACTTATATTTCTGTATTTAATTCTACTTCTTACTCTGTCCCCCCTCCCCCCTCCCAATTCTGGTTCTTGTTCTTGCCCTTGTTTTCTGGCTCTGAATCGGTTTCCAGTTCTGCCTCTGTTTTCTGCAGGTTCTTGCTTTTTCTAGTTCTGATTCATTTTCTTATAACTAGGGGTTTTATTCTGTTTTTTATTCATTTCTGGTTCAAGTTTTGCTTTTTCTTCTGCTTCAGCTTTTGTTCAGTTCAGTTTTTTAAAAAGTTTTTACTCAGTTTTTTTTTTTTTTTTTATTGTTAATTTCAGAATCTGTTTCTAGGTCTGCTCCTGTTTTTGTTCCCCCGACCAGATTCTTGTTTGTTCTCATTCTGATTATTGTTTGTATATTTAGAATTTGGATCTTGTATTTGTTTGATTGTTTTTTTTTTTTCTTTCTTTTTTTTGTGGTTATTCTTCAGTTTCAAGTCATGGTTCTGGTCCTGTTCTGTTCTGTGCTTCTCCTGTTTATTTGTGTTTTGGTTAGTGTTCTTGTTTTTTTCCCTCGAGAATTATGCACATTACTTTGTGCTAATTTTCGGCTGGTTTCATTTGCCGTTCCCTCAAACCTCTGTGTGTGTGTGTGTGAGACAGAGGGAGAGACAGCGAGTGAGAGAGGGTAGTGTTGATGGTCAGATAGTGTTCAGGTATGTGTAAGTCAAGAACATCAGTTTAACACGCACACATACACACGCACACACAGACACTATTTACGGTAGCTGTGTGTGTGTGTGAGGTCAAAGGTCGTAGCTTTGCCCAGGTGAAACACATCACTTTTCGCGAAGGGAGGATCAGATTTCTAAGCTTCTGCAGCTCTTTAACACTGACTGAGTGTATTATTCAGCATGACTATCAATGATTCAGGACTCACACACACACACACACACACACACACACACACACACACACACACCTCTCTCTTTCTCTGCTGCACATACACATCATCTCTCGTTCCCTCTCACACATTCCTGTCCTTTCTGGCGTCCTTTCTTTTTTAACACTACAGTCTTTGATCTCCTACTCCTAAGGGATTGTGGGTAAATCTGTAGCTGTAATTATTTATCATGACTCCATCTCTGTCCTAATTATCCGCATAAACAGAAAAGAAGAAGAGAAGCAACGTTATTTACACATCAAGGGGATTTTTTTTTTTTTCATTTGCTGATCTTATTATTAATATTTATATACACCAAAGCACTGTGGAATGCTCCTTTATGAATTCTTGGTCAGAAGGTGATGATTCTTGTTTATTACACCAGCTCTGACAGCAGTTCCATAAACAGATTAAAAAAAGTGTGTAATTGTTGATATGATGAAGTTTTATGTAGGAACATGTTTATTTAATATTTTTTGGAAAGGAGTCTCCAGTGTCAGTGCTTTAACAGTCAGAGCTAAAGCTGCACGGTTTTCCTCATCTTTGCAGTTTCTTTCTATTTTTTTTTTTTTTTTTTCAAGCCACTGTAGTTATGAAAGTAATTTTATTATTGAGTTCTTTGGACAAAATAATGTTTAAAAAATAAAAATGTTATGACTTTATTATAACATAAATCTTCTGCATTAGCATGCCTCATACTCTTAATAAGTCATACTATACTGTTTTATACACAAGCAAAATCAGAAAATATAGTTTTTCAAAAATCAGCGGTCATGCTCCTGACCTGCAATGTAAATATATTAAAATGGAGGTCTATGGAGCATTGAATAAGATGAATCTTCAGAGGTTTTGCGTTTGACTAGGAGGAAAATATGCATCTTTTTCGTCTCCTTTTCGCCTTTGTTTCTGTCTCGAGGGGAATTATGTCCAATCACAAACAGCATTAATGCGGACTGTGGATGTGGGGACCTTCTAAACACGCGCTCTGCATATTTATTTGAGCAATAAACAGTAAGATGCAAAGCAAATGCCTGTTTTGCTTTCGATCGTAGCGTGTTTATTGGCAATGGGTTGCGGACAGTTAGGGGATCAAATGTAGGTTGACGGTGGTGGTTTGTGTGTGTATGTGTGTGTATGTGTGTGTGTGTGTGTGTGTGTGTCTGTATAACTTGTGTTTTGATGTGTAAAGTCTGAATCCAGGATAAAAAACTGTTTTTATTTCATCAGTTATCAAAAGCACTTCATAGTGTGAGATGCAAACACAACACTCAACTCTCTTCATGTCGTTCTCTCATTCAGGTGGAGATCACGCTTCAGGACATCAACGACAACCCTCCGGTTTTTCCCACTGACATTCTAGACGTGACCATCCAAGAAAACGTGGGTGATGGATTCAGGGTAATGCAGCTAACAGCAACCGATGCAGACGAGGTAGGAAATTCCCTGTGGTAAAATCTGGAATAATAGCTGCCTTGACTGAACGTTTCTGCTAAATATACCCGGACTTTTAAGCGATATTCCGTGTGAAAAATTCTGCTCTGATTACAGTGAGGAATAAGTCTGACAAGTCACTTCTAGGCTAAATCTGACGAGCGGCGAACTAATGGATCGGTCTGGGTGTGTGATGAATATCAAGGTGCTGATGGATATCATTAATAGCGTTAACAGAATGTTGATATTTGCCAAGGAGAGCGAGAGAGAGAGAGTGAGAGAGAGAGAGACAGACAGACAGACAGAGAGTGAGTGTGTGTTGCGGTTGGAATCGGATCGGACCCTGCAGAATGCTGTTGTCTCGCAGCTGAATGAGATTTAATCACTAAAGACGGAAAGGAAACCGTACGTTTGGCTGATGATCTGGGAAGGTATTTGAGGGGGAAAATGATTTTAAAAAGGAAAAAAGGTACTGAGTAATGGAAATCCGCTTTCTCGTTGTCTCTCCAGTGCGTTCTCCATCCACCTGTTTTTCGGTGAAATTTGGATGAATAGAATGAGCTCAATAAGCTAAATAGTACTGTGTGTCAAAATAGCACACAACTATGATACTGTTTTGAAATACTACTTAGTACGGTAATGTGAGGTTTGGGAAAGAGCCAGAGGCAGTGGCTGGTTGTCAAGAGAATCATTCATATTGACAGGATAACCCATAGCTTGCTAATACCACTCGCCAAGTAGCATGAACAAACAGCGTCGTATTGTTTTGGTATACGCAATAGTATGCAATGTTACTATTGCGACTGTTTGCGTTTGTTGCTTTGTGGATAAAGAGACGATGTTATACAGGGTGATGGTAACAGATTTCTGCAATAAACTGTGATATAACGAGTGCGCTTTTGGCAGCCGGGTGCTCTTTTAATGACATCATCATGCTGTACTTCTCCAGAACTTTCAACACAACAGTAGTTAATAGTAACACACAATAATTCACAGTAAGTTTGCTTAGAATTTAAGAAACATTTGGATGCGAAACACGGAAACAGCTGCGCAGACTGTTGGAGTTTAGGTTGGTCCCTCTTTTCTTGTCTCTCTCCCCTTCTTTCCTTTCTTTCTGATTTCATGGAGTCGCTTGAGACGTGTCGATGAGTCCCTGTGAGGCTGCTTGAGTTTGTATTCCATCTCTGGCTTCCTCTTGTGCTATAAAACCTCTGCTTCTTTCCCATCTCACACAGGAAATGTGTAAAAAAAAAAAAAAAAAAAAAAATCCTGCAGTTGCACAGCTCTGTTACAATACTTAAGCATCACACCCTGATGCAGGACTCTTGGACCCTCCTTCTCACATCACAAATTCACGGTTCAGGGTACCACTACATGTTCGTTTGTGTTAATAGATGAGAAACACTCATCTATTCCCAAATCATTGAAATCACCAGAAGTTTTTCCGTCAGCAGGGCAGAGAAGCTTTTACTTTTCCCCAGGTGTTCTCAGATTGGAAGTATAATGCAGACCAGTGCCATGGTGGAAGGATGTCCTTGGCTAACATTAGTCCAATCAGATAGATCTGGAACCTTTTTCAGTTAAAGCCACATGTGTCAGAAAAAACTGAGCCAAGCTCTATAACAACAGACCAGCAGACTGGAACATGTTTTTGGTTTCTGCAGGATTTCTCAGGTCTGAAGGTCTGGCTCTCCACAAGTTGGCACAGAATGGTGTCAGTCATTCTAAGGTTGTTTCAAGTGGGTGTAGACAGGCTCCAGGTGGAGTAGAATAGGTGACTCTGGAAGGGTTGCAGGGTTTCTTAGGACCGCAAATATTGCTTGAGTAAGCTGGTGAAGAGGTTAGTTGTCCTCAGCTTAAAACATATGTCTCAGCAGTGTTTAACTCTCTTTATGGTGCCAAAAGTGGTCTGAATATGGTATAAGATCAGGTGAATTTATAAAGGTTTTGCTGTCAAGAACTGGTAGGGATTTTTTTTTCTGTAGGCTACAGATCTTGGCAGCAATTGAGCTCTTCTTGAATTGGCCATAGTGGGCTCAAAAAGTTTAGACCACCTGAAGTTGGTACAGATGGGTATGGATTGGATATTAGCGTTCCTTAGGCGTGTCGAAATGCACTATATGGCGAAAAGCATGTGTACATCCGACCATCACACCCATATATTCCCATTCCCAAACAATGGGCATTTATACAGAGTTGCTCCACCTTTCCTGTTATAATAGCCTCCACTCTTATGGGAAGGCTTTCCACTTTTCCAGGGATTTGTGCCCATTCAGCCACAAGAGCATTAGTGAGGTTGGGCACTGATGTCAAGTGAGAAGGCCTGGTATGCAGTCGGCATTCCAATTTATCCCAAAGGTGTTCATTGGGGCTGAGGTCAGGGCTCAGGCCACTCAAGTTCTTCCACATCGACCTTGGCAAACCATGTCTTTACATGACATTCAAAGACATTCTAGACAGTTGTTTGCTTCTACATTTGGAGAAGTCCCAAATATAGGTGTGATGGTCAGGTGTCCACATACTTTTGACCATATACTGTAGGTCTGCGAGTATTAGCTTTTCTCAGGTTGGTCCAGGCAGATATGGATTGGGTTTTATCTCTTCTCAGGTTTGTCTAGGAAAGTATTCCAAAGGTTTATTTAGTGTGGTAGAGTTGGAACTAGACACATAAACATATAAATCCACCACATGTTTACCCTTTATATAGTACTATTGAGTTTGCCACTGGTAGGGCTGGATAGGGTTTCAGCTCTACTCAGGTTGGCAATGGTGGGTCTGGATTGGGTTATAGCTCGATTGAGGTTGGCACTGATGGATCTAGGTAGGGTTTTAGCTCTACTCAGGTTGGCAGTGACAGGTCTGGATAAGATATTTGCCTCAGACAGATTCAGGTGGATCTGAACAACATTCTTGTGAAGTTGGTCTGATGGTCTGGATAAGTATTTGCCCCACTGTTTGCAGGCGGATCTGGACAAAGTAAGTGTAAAAATCAGCTTCTGTTATAGTATGTTCTTCTTGTCTCAAACCCTGTTTTGATGTACATATCAATTCATGGTCATCTGTATTAAAATATGGGAAACACTTGTCCTATCACCATCATCTGTTGAAACCTCAAGAAGTGTTTCAATCAGCAGAGCAGAGAGAGGTTTACTTCACCCCAGGTGTTCTGCAGTGTACACCAGAGCCAAGGAGGAAGGCCGGCCTTGGCTAACATGGATACAATCAGGAATATCTGGAGCTTTCGCAGTTAGAGCCACATGTGTTACAAAGGAACAAGTGAGCCAAACTCTGAAACAACAGACCAGCAGACTGGAACAAGGATCCAGACATCCTAACGATCTCCAAGGTTTAACTATTGAACATGTGGAAACCGTGTGGAGAGGATGAAAACACAGTTTTCCCTTTATCCCTCTCTCCTTATTTCACTTCTGATAGAGTAGAGCAAAGAGAGAAAGAAACTGGAAAGCTTGAAAATTCTTGCAGTTAATATTCACCATGACAGAAATATTTTAGCTTAAGTTTTTAAATGTAACGCTAAATTAATGAAATATGCAATTTTTGCATCACAGTGTTTATGAAGGATAAAGAGTTGAGCAAGCTCAGCATGGTCTCAACTAAAGGCCTTCTGAGAAGCCCAGGCAGATACAGTTTGGTGTGTGTCCATTTAAAGTGACATTAATTAAGCCTTTGTGTTGTAATTTGGCTAACAGCTTGTTCGAGTTCGATCCTGTTACAGGAAACCGTCATTTCCTGTAAGAGCCACCGTACCTCCCCGAATACTAACCCATACATTTGTTCTCTTCTTTCTCTAACTCCCTCCATTCCCCCCTCCTTTTCTCCACTTCTCCATCTCAAAGTTAACTGAAGTTCCGTATGCCCTCTGCATCCTGTCATGGCGTGTCTTAATTGCTCTGGTGGCCCAGTCCAGAAAAAAACTATAAAACCTCTCAACATTTTAAGTGGAGGTCAGACAGACAGAAGCCTCTATCATTCTCCTTCTCCGTTCACAGCACTTAAAGAGTTTTAATTGGTTAACAGAGGGAGGGTTTTTTGACCCAGGTAGTTGATGGGAAATCCAGATCCAGAGCAGGGGACTAAAAGACAGCTTCTTATGGAGACAATTAACGGAACAGTTTAGTGAAAAAATTTAAATTTAAAAAATAGAAATGTTCCCTTCACCCCAATTGTATTCAGTCAACCCAGGGCATGTTTGTTTGCTTCTTTAGATTCGCGCCAGAGCTACAAGGCTTATATAGCTTACTACTAAGGGAAGCATAAAACCACCAGATTAGCATTGTGCAAACTGCATGCCTAAAACATCACATACTCACCTCAAACCATTTTCAATTGTTTACTGATGTTTGACGGTTTCAGGCACTTGGCTGTACATTGTGCGTTTCATTTTTACTGAGTTCCAAAGTAACAGAACCTCAGGTGTTAATGCTATTGATAATTAAACTGACAGTTTAAATCCCAGGACTGCCAGAGAGTGATTGTTATACCAACCCTTGAACAAGACCCTTAATCCTCAATACTCAGCCATAGGCTTGGATAGGATTCTGCCACACTTTGTAAGTCACTTCGGATAAAACGAATACATGTATAACATTGATACGACACAGCTTCTCTCGAGTTGTAAAGAGTCAATTCCAGTGTCATTTCTTTATTTTGAATGAAAACATATTTGACAGCATGTTGAGTGGTGTTCTTTGAATCCTGTCATGCATGGAGCCAGTCGTCTGGGCCGCCATTGTTTTTCGCCTTTAAATAGACCCATCACAGTCTGTCTGCACAGTTTTTCTCCTCTGGCTTGCTATAGTGTCAGATGTGTAGCGCTTGTGCTTAGCGCAGGTATCAAGGGATGTATTAGCTGAATTTATGGAGGAATGCAACACCAGTCCAAGTTCAAAGAGCAGGGCAGTTCCTCTGAGATCATACACCATTTGACTGCTACCGAGCTCTGATTCTGCTTTTTACACGCCCTGTCTTCAACACACTCTTTGTTTCTCTCTTTCTCTATTTCTCCATCTTTTTCCTGGTTTTCCGATTCGTCGTCAAGAGAACATGTGGTTTAAGACATTGTCACCAACAAAGAGTCACTAAAAAGCTGAATGCCATAACTTTGTACTATTTTAGCCTATTCAGTAGCAAATTAGTGGTTAGTGTATGAGACTACATAAATCAACAAACTCAGCTTAAGCCTAAGTGCCATTCTTTGGAAATGGAGAATAACACCACATAAATGCTTTTTTAAAAAAAAAAAAAATAATAATAATAATGACCACCAAGGAATCTTGTTATAGTGAACTCTGTGTGTTCATGCAGTTGAGACATTTGTTAATATGGCTACATGATCTCTGACTCTGCACGGTTCTTGCAGTCTTGTTGCTAGTCCTTGTGCCTAGTCCTTGGTGATTTAATTAATTGCTGGTTTTGACCCTATCTCTTGGTTTTACTGACTTACTGTCAGGCTCTGGCTGTGATTACTGGATGGCTCCCTGCTGTTACAGTAATAAAGTGTTACGCTAGTGAAACTTGAATACTTTCTCATCAGATTTTATTGCTAGAAGCATTTTTATGTGTTGTTTAGTGCAATAAGTGTGCCTAATTCTGAATCGGAACTCGTATGCTCTTATACTCATCCACTCAACTCGACTGAAACCCAACACCTGGGGGAATGAAATACTCAGCACTCTCGCTAATTGATATGAATACATTCTGAAGGGTGTGACAATAGATACAGGAAACCTAGATGCTGCATTAGCTACTATTATGTCAACACACCCGCCAGGAGGGACTAGCTGATAAAAATAGTCTGTAACTTTCACAAATCATGCTTTATTACAGGCATATTAAGCTTAATTTTAGAGAATTTTGTGAAACAGCTAGCTAATATGAGCTAACATGGCAGGATTTGTGAGGGGTGTTTTAAGTTATATTCATAAATATTAACACTCCTCATTGCTTACACTAGCCAGCTAGCTAAAATAATTTGACTCGATAGAATTTCTGAAAGGAATACTTTTTTTTTTTTTATATTATATTCATAAATGTTAACAATCATAGCTAACACCACTAGTCAGCTATCAAAGCAATCTAACATAGCTATTTCTGAGAAGATTTTTAAGTTATGTTGATGAATGTTAATCTCCACTGCTAAAAATATCCAGCTAGCTAAAAGCTAATTTATACATATTTCTGAGAGGATTACTAAATTATATTCAAAAATGTTGGCAATCCTCACTGCTCTATAGCTGAAATAATTTAGCATGACAGCATTTCTGACAGGATTTCTTACAGTTATAATTACCAAACGAATTAATGACAGTCTTAACTGCTAACGTTAGGCAGCTCTCTGAAATAAATCTGAGTGGATTTGTGAGAGGATTTTTAAGTTACAGTCATAAATGTTAACCATAAATCTTCACTAACACTCACTAGGTAGCTAAAATAATCTAACTTAGCAGGATTTCTGAGAGAAATTTTAACTTTTGGTTATGAACATTAACAATCTTCACTGCTAAGACTAGTCTGCTAGCTAAAATATAAGGTGGCAGGCATTTCTGAGTGGATTTTTAAATTATTTTCATAAATGTAAACAATTTTTATGTGTGCAGGTTGCCTAGCCAGAATCTATGCTCTGCCAACAAACCCTTGTCTGTGTTTATCGACTGTATGTCAACACATGCTCCATATTGCATATTTCCAGCGCCGTGCTTGCTAGCACGCTAAATAGTTTGGATAGTGAGACAAGTGAGACATGCTTTAGCAGGTGATTCGAACAGTTCAGGACGCACCTGTTAAAACAAACCAGTGTAGATGAGCGTTTTCCAGGAGAGTAAGGTTCACTGATGGCAGACCTGGGTGAAACTGTGAACGTCTGCTAAAAATATTAGCACAAAGCCACTTCGCTGTTTGTACTGTGATACAGTCTCTACATATTGTTATATCATGAACACTTTTATTAAGTTTGGTAGACAAACTGAGTTTCTTAAGTCTCGGAGGATGTCTCTAAATACTGTACATTTGAAGAAAGATATCAAATGATACATTTTTTCACTGTGTTCAATGTTGTTGATTTTTATTTATTTTTTTCATTTGTATTTAGTTTCAGACCACACAGAGTGTTTCAAGGCAGGATTTGAGAAGATCAGGTCAAATGTTCAGGACTAGTTTGTAAAGTGTTCTTCTTACTCCTTTTCAAAATATTGATGGAAACACATCCATTCACATGGTCTTCTGCTGACTTTTTAGAAATTCACTTAACATTTGTGAAACATTCAGATGGGTGTTCAACCACGTGTACCTTGTGTAAATTATGTAGAGTACTGTATGTAGACCAAAAGGACATGCTGCATGCTTTTAATGTTATATCCTGTAGTTTAATGCACATTTTACTGCTTTAATATTGCTGATTTAATTTGAGAATTCATGTTCTAACACAGTATTACTATTTTCAGTGGATCGTAGTTACATATCTGCTTACAAACTTACAAAATACAGGTGCATCTCAATAAATTAGAATGTCATGGAAAAGTTCATTTATTTCAGTAATTCAACTCAAATTGTGAAACTCATGTATTAAATAAATTCAATGCACACAGACTGAAGTATTCTAATCTCAACAAATTAGAATACTTCATAAGACCAATAAAAAAAAAAACATTTTTAGTGAATTGTTGGCCTTCTGGAAAGTATGTTCATTTACTGTACATGTACTCAATACTTGGTAGGGGCTCCTTTTGCTTTAATTACATCCTCAATTTGGCGTGGCATGGAGGTGATCAGTTTGTGGCACTGCTGCGGTGGTATGGAAGCCCAGGTTTCTGTGACAGTGGCCTTCAGCTCATCTGCATTTTTTGGTCTCTTGTTTCTCATTTCCTCTTGACAATACCCCATAGATTCTCTATGGGGTTCAGGTCTGGTGAGTTTGCTGGCCAGTCAAGCACACCAACACCATGGTCATTTAACCAACTTTTGGTGCTTTTGGCAGTGTGGGCAGGTGCCAAATCCTGCTGGAAAATGAAATCAGCATCTTCAAAAAGCTGGTCAGCAGAAGGAAGCATGAAGTGCTCCAAAATTTCTTGGTAAACGGGTGCCGTGACTTTGGTTTTCAAAAAACACAATGGACCAACACCAGCAGATGACATTGCACCCCAAATCATCATAGACTGTGGAAACTTAACACTGGACTTCAAGCAACTTGGGCTATGAGCTTCTCCACCCTTTCTCCAGACTCTAGGACCTTGGTTTCCAAATGAAATACAAAACTTGCTCTCATCTGAAAAGAGGACTTTGGACCACTGGGCAACAGTCCAGTTCTTCTTCTCCTTAGCCCAGGTAAGACGCCTCTGATGTTGTCTGTGGTTCAGGAGTGGCTTAATAAGAGGAATACGACAACTGTAGCCAAATTACTTGGCACGTCTGTGTGTGGTGGCTCTTGATGCCTTGACCCCAGCCTCAGTCCATTCCTTGTGAAGTTCACTCAAATTCTTGAATTGATTTTGCTTGACAATCCTCATAAGGCTGCGGTTCTCTCGGTTGGTTGTGCATCTTTTTCTTCCACACTTTTTCCTTCCACTCAACTTTCTGTTAACATGCTTGGATACAGCACTCTGTGAACAGCCAGCTTCTTTGGCAATGAATGTTTGTGATTTACCTAGTGAACCAAACTGAGAGACCATTTTGAAGGCTCAGGAAACCTTTGCAGGTGTTTTGAGTTGATTAGCTGATTGGTATGTCACCATATTCTAATTTGTTGAGATAGTGAATTGGTGGGTTTTTGTTAAATGTGAGCCAAAATCATCACAATTAAAAGAACCAAAGACTTAAACTACTTCAGTCTGTATGCATTGAATTTATTTAATACACGAGTTTCACAATTTGAGTTGAATTACTGAAATAAATGAACTTTTCCATGACATTCTAATTTATTGAGATGCACCTGTATAATGCAACATTAACTGTATAACTATTACGAATTTTCTGATCACTTCTGTATTGCAAATTTCCCTTTTAATTCTATTGCAGGGTCCAAACGCCCTGGTGACTTACACCATCATCAGCGGGGCAGATGACAGCTTCCGCGTCGATCCCGAATCAGGTGACCTGATTGCCACAAAGCGATTGGACAGAGAACGACGGTCAAAATATTCTCTGCTTGTCCGAGCAGATGATGGACAGCAGTCCTCAGACATGCGTGTCAATATCACCGTCAGCGATATTAACGATCACACGCCGAAGTTCTCTCGCCCCGTGTACTCCTTCGATATCCCAGAGGATATGGCTCCAGGTAAACACATTTTATAATTATTAATATGTGTATAGGAATGCAATAATAATAATTACAACACCTCACGCAGGTTTTGTACGTTTGTACCTTTACTCTTGGCTGAGTTTTTTTTTTCCCCAGGATATAAAATGAGAGTACCAATAAGGTTTATTGATGCCTATTCAGTCTCACTGCTCGTTTTATCACCAAATAACTCATTACATCAATGAAGTGATGAGTTGGTAGATCACTGCTAACGGATGCATACGAATTCAAGGTGAAGCTCACATTACTAGATGCCATAAACACACACATGTATTTGTGTGTTTATGACCAGGCCACAAGAACATTTCCCTAAAAAACATCGGTATGATGCAACAGAGACTTAATGGGCATGAGGTCTGTTGGTTGTAGATTAGACAGCACTGATTTAGAGTAACACAATCTAGGACCTAGGGCACGAGCTGCATGTACTAAAACAGGATTAAGCCTCTAAACCATCTAGGAGTGGTCATGCCAGACTAAATACAACAAGTGGGTGACTCTCAGCATTTATCCTGCAGAAAATCAAACCACACTGCCTGTTCATCGTCAAAGCCTCTGCTAGGGTTTTATACAGAACGAACACGACGTCTGCGTTACCCCAAACCGCAAAAAAAAATCAAACTGCATAACAATAATAAACTCTACTGGGAACAAGGAAAAGTACAAGTCAGCATTCATTGTGTGTTTTGTAAAATGCGGTTCAGCTTTGCTTTGATCCATGCCATGTTGTGCTGCCTCTCGTTTCTCACTCTCTCTGCATTTTCTCTTCTAAGGCTCCATTGTGGCGGCTATCTTGGCAAGTGACTCAGATTCCGGGTCGAATGGTGAAGTGACCTACTCTCTCGAGGAAGACGACGATGATTCCACCTTCCTTGTCAACCCTGTCACCGGAGTGTTTAATGTAACGAGGCCACTGGATTATGAAATGCAGCAGTATTACATCATCACCGTGAAGGCAGAGGATGGTGGAGGCCAAGCCAGCCTGGTTCGGGTGTATTTTAACATCCTGGACGTAAACGATAACAAGCCGAACTTCAACGCGTCTGTTTACAGCACATCTGTCTCAGAGGACCTGAGTCTTGGATCACCTGTTCTTACTGTAGCAGCAAGTGACGCTGACGATGGTAAGATATGCAAAACCACTCCAGGGAAGAGGGCATGGCCCATGTAGTTGTTAGTCACAATGACAGAGGTGTGGACTCTGTCAGTACCAGGGAAGAGGGTGCCGCCTCAGTTTCTGCCAGTACCAGGGAAGAGGGTATTTCTTCTGGGTTTGTTAGTCCCAGGGAAGGTGGTGTGGCCTCTGTTTTCATTTGTACCCGGGAAGAGGGCATGGGTTCTTGTCTTGTTAGTCCTATTGAAGCAAGGGTGGCCTCTGTTTCTGCCATTACCTTGGGAAGAGGGCATGACCCCGGTGCACTTGTTAGTCCCAGGGAAGATGATGTGGCCTCTGTTTTCATTTGTACCAGGGAAGAGGGCATGGGTTCTGGGCTTGTTAGTTCTATTGAAGCAAGGGTGGCCTCTGTTTCTGCCATTACCTTGGGAAGAGGGCATGACCCCTGCACTTGTTAGTCCCAGGGAAGGAGATGTGGCCTCTGTTTTCATTTGTACTAGGGAAGAGGGCATGGGTTCTTGGCTTGTTAGTCCAAGCAAAGCAGATGTGACCTCTGTTTCTGCCAGTACCAGGGAAGAGGGTATTGCCTCAGGGCTTGTCAGTCCTAACGAATCAAGTGTGGCCTTGGTTTCTGTCAGGTTCAGGAAAGAGGGCATGGCCCTTCACTTGTTTGTCCCAGTGAAGGAGGTGTGGCCTCCATTTTCATCAGTACCAAGGAACAGGGCATGGCCTCTGTGCTGGTTAGTCCTAGTGAAGCAGGTGCGGCTCTGTTTCCATCAGTACCAGGGAAGAGGGCATGGCTTCTGTTCTTGTTATTCCTAGTAAAGAAGACCTTGCCTGTCAGTCCAAGTAGAAGTAGAGGTGTGGTGTGTGTGTCTGTCAGTTTCAGTGAAGGAGATGTGTCCTCTGTCCCTGTCACTTTGCCCTTGTGTATATGTAGAAAATGATTAAATTGGATTAGATTAAGAGCTGATAAATTAGCAGCCATGTTGAAAAAAAACCCCACAAAACTGAGGATCTCTCAAATCCGAAGTTGCTTAAATTTTTTGAGGGCTCATGGATGAATTTGTAAAGGTACAGACTTTGTACGTTCCATTTTTATGTCATCTCTAAGCCTCAAATACCTTGGAGTATGTTGATCTTTGTCTGATTTCCATTTGTGCTGAAAAATGTGGCTTTTGTGATGTTCCACGTGGCTCCAGCGAGACTATAGTATTACGCCCCAACTTCAACGCTGGATATTACGCATGCATACTCTGCACACAGGGCAGCGTTATTCGATGCCAGAGAGCTGAAAGATGGAGCAGATCTGGCTTCGTTAAGTGCTCTAGCCTTAGCACATAACCCTGCATGCATTTTTTAAGCAGCGTAGCATTACATCTCCACACGTCAGGCTGGGGCTACTCTTTTTTTTTTTTTTGTTAATTAGCAATGCTTTGTCCTACTGACCTTAGTCATCTGTTTGGATTGTTGTATTTTTGTACCAGTTATCCCCAATCTAGCTTCATTTTATCTCTCTTATCTAAAAAAAAATCCTGGTGGAAATGGAGTTCCAAAAGACCTTCCCATACATGGGGCAGGATGGTGTGTCCTTGAAAATCATTTTTGCCAGGTGACAGGCCATCTTTTCAACTTGTGATATGTTTTGTTATTTAGTCCCTACACAAATCAGAAATAATTGGGTCAAATGTCTTAATAGTAGTCATTTGCCATTCAGATTGTTTGCATTTTTAAAACACTATATATTGATTTGAAATAGGGACATTTTAAGTCCTTAATCACCTTCAAGGACAAAATACATAACAAAAGGCCACTTTTTGGAATCCAAAATGGCCAAAAATATACATAGACCTCTGAGAGTTAAGCGGTAAAGAAAGAATCTCTCCAACAATCTCTAGAGCTTGACTTTACAATTTAGCAGTCTGGGCCCAGATCACCATGTCTGTAATATTAATATTATTTTTGTTTAAATTTCTCTTTTTTTGAGTTTTTTTTTAGGGTCAACATGCACATGAGAGTTAAGATTTAATTTGCACACAACTGTACTGAACTACTGCCATGCCTCGGCTCGCACGGCAGCGTTAACATAGCGCCAAGCCGCCTTTCTCAGACTCTGCGCTAAATTGGTTTCTAATGTGGTTATGGTGACCTACATTCCTCTTTCCACCCTCTCTCCCTCTCTCTTTCTGTCTTTTTTTTCCTGTCTCTCTATCCGTCTTTCTAAGATCCTCCTGCTGTTTATCCCCTTGGACCATATCGGTCCCAGGATGGCTTTACTAGCGCTTTCTAAGTCGTGACCTCTCTGTCCATGGCAGCCGATGAAGAGATTACTTGTTTTCTGTAAACAGCGGGGAATTGTGGGAAGGTGCCGAGGCGTTTCGCATGAGCAGGCCGGCGTGTAGCATTAAAAGATGCTCAATTTGAGCTTGTTTGCACTGAGTAAATTGCTCAACGCAGCACACACTGCATCTGATACTGAGTGCAGCACTAATTACTACAAGCCAATGCGAACTTTAGACACTGTAACATGCAACATGCTTTAAGCACACATTATGTGCAAATCCATTTTTGTTTTTATCTTTTTTTTTCGGGTGATGACTGGATGTTGACCTTGTCGACTGTAGAGGGAATTGTGGGAAGGCGGTGATGCATAAGAACTGCTCAATTTGACTTCATGTTGAGCATTCTACGATCTGAGTGTAGAACATTCATTACTGACATATTTAGTGCATATTTTTTTTAAAATTTACAATGTGTCCACATTTAAACTCACTTATTATATGAAACATGTCTCTACGATAACCTTTTATTAGTTACTACAGCAGCATGAGCTGTGTCAGCTGTCTTGGGAGTTATAAATTCTCCCATTGTCAAGTAAATCTAGGCTACCTCTTTGAAATGCACTTAATTCTCGAGCTAGCACTGTTATTTATGATTTGCCCGCATTCTTGAACTAAAATCTCAGATAATTCACAGAGAGGATGTGTATGTATCAGTACCAGATGTTGCAGTAACAATATGTGGAAAAACATCAATCAAATAAGAATATCAGCGTTTAAGGGTGTTTTTGTTATGCACGGGATACGGTGTCGACATTTTGGGTAATTTTAGACTTCACGTTTATTATAAGCAGTTAATCCAAAATGGAGAAATAATACAGATCCAAAAATATTATATGTTGGATACAAGCCCTTGGTTAAAACCCCTGTAATTTAGTTTCATCAATTCTCTGATCTTTCATAAAGGCATTGTTTAAAATCATAAAAAAGTCATCAAGTCATGAGCAATGGTGGCTCAGTGGTTAAGGTTCTATGCTAGTGACTGGTGAGTCTCAAATCTCAGGGCTGCCAGAGAGCCAACTGTTGGGCTCTAAAGACAGACTGTGAGGTTCCGAGCTCTATATTTCTGGATAGATTATATTTTGTTTTGTTTTTGGAGATGCTTGCATGATTATTTGGGGCAGTGATAAGATTCTGTGCTAGACATCAGAAGATCCCAGAGAACTACTTTTGGGCCGACTACTAAAAGTACTCAACTGTGTGCTTAGATTATATACTGTCTCATTTGTAATCCCCTCTTGAGGTTCCACCTAAATCACACAGAAACCATATGAACATATCCACCTCACATAGAACACAGACAGAACCTATACATTCAGTTCCCAGAGGAAGGGCCAAATTGAGAAAAACCCATAGAAATTCCACCCAGATCTACCAGAACCTCACAGAAAACTTACAGAAACCCCTGAAAAACCTTATCCGAAGCATGTAGAACACCGACAGAAACCCATCCAAATGTCACAGAACCCCAGAAAACCCAACTGGATCACACAAAACCTATAAAGAACCTGACCACATCTCACACAACTATGAAAAAACCCACCTAAATTACAAAGAATGTAACCAAATCTAGCAGAACTCTAAAAGAACCCATCTAAATAACAGAAAATACAGCCAAATCTCACTGAAGTTTGAGAGCACCTACCTAAATCCCAGAGAACCCAACCAAACTCTCACAACCTGATCAAAACAATCCACATCACACCAAAAGCACCGGTCTTGAAAATTGTGTCACATTTCTTATTGAAATTGCAATAATAAGTTAATACCTGCTTTTTAAATAATATTACATTTAAATAATATTTTCCTGTGTTAGGTATAAGTTAATACCTGCTTTTTAAATAATATTTACTAAATAAAGAATTCACAGTCTGTTCTTTTCCTGTGTATATACTCGCATAAATTACCACAATAAGTCCTGAATTGTGGTGCCAATAATATCATATTTATAAAACCAACCCAAAATTTATAAGCCCATCCAATGATATGTATATCCAATCGTAGATTTTCCTTTTTGATAATTTGAATAGGCTCAATTGGAAGGTTCCTGCTGTGTAATTTTTCCTGAGTCCTGAACTCACTTATGTATATAATCCTAATAGATTTTTATAGTTAACAGAATGTTCTGTCATGTTTTTCAGGTATGAACGCCCAACTAGCCTACAGTATTGCATCAGGTGACCCTCAGGCCCAATTCACCATCACTAACTCTGGTGTCCTTCAAACTCGGAAACTTCTAGATCGGGAGACTCAGTCCTTCTACAACCTTGTTATCACTGTTAATGACCTGGCACCGCCTCTTGCCACCCGCTTTACCAGTACTGCCCAGGTGTCAATCATTCTACTGGATGTCAACGACTGCTCGCCCATGTTCATTTCACAGAAGATGGCCTACATCCAGGAGAATACAGCAGTGGATACAGTGGTTTTTACAGCACATGCGATGGATCCAGATAGCGGGCCTAATAGTTATGTGGAATATTCACTTGGTGGCACATATGGAAGCAAATTTAGTATTGGAAATATTGATGGTAACGTAAAGTTAATCGGAGAACTAGATCGTGAAGAAATGGCCAATTACACACTGACTGTCATTGCCAAAGACAAAGGGCAGCCACCTCTGTCGTCCATGATGGAGGTTACCATGGTGGTGTTGGATGTAAATGATAATACACCAAGCTTCTCACAGAACATCTACGATATTGAGATCGAGGAAAACACACTCACTGGTACTGACATCCTCCAGGTGTTTGCTAGCGATGCTGACGAAGGGACCAATGGACAAATCCGGTTCTCCATAGCTGCAGGCAGTGGAAACTCTGATTTCCGTATTGATTCAGTGACAGGTGTGATCTCTGTTGCTAAGCTGCTGGATCGGGAAACTCGGTCTTCGTATTCACTGGTGGTTCAGGCTTCAGATCGGGGGAGTAGCCCTCGAGTTGATCGTGCTACGGTAAACATTGTGCTGCTGGACGTTAACGACTGTGCACCTGTATTTGAGCTCTCACCTTACACCATCAACATCCAAGAGAACCTGGGAAACCTTCCCAAGAACATCTTACAGGCAAGTGCAGAAAATCTAAAATAACACAGAACCAAACAAATTGTATGTGCAAGGGGAGTGTGGAGTGCATGGGGAACTAAGATAGGACCTTTCAAAATCTCAAAGAACTCCAAGCACAAAAACCAAATCACAAAGGATGTTATTAGAACCCTGCCAGGAACCTATCTAAATCATACATAAGCTAAGTAAAACACACAACCCATACAGAGAAACCCATCTACATCACATACTGTATAACCCAACCAAATCACAAAACCCATACAGAGGAACCCTGCCAGGAACCTGTCTGAATCACACAACCCATACAGAGAAATCCAGCCAGGAACCTGTCCGAATCACACATAACCTAACCAAATCTCACAAGCCATACAGAGAACTCAAGGCAGGAACCCATGTAAATCATACATAACCAAATCATATAACCCACAAAGCAGAACCCAGCCAGGAACCCATCCAAATCATACAACCCATACAGAGGAACCCTGTCAGAAACCCATCCAAATCACACAAAAAGTCATTGAAATCACTCCAGGCCAAAAATCATTTCAAATAACACACAACCCAGCCAGGAACCCAAAACCCAGCCAGGAGCCCATCCAAAGTCACACAGCGTCTGGACAGAACCTATGCAGATCAGAATCCCACTAAAACGGCAAAGAATTCAGACAGAACCATCCAAACCCTTACAAATATTCTTAAAACAATATTATTGCTGATATCTATTCAAGAATGCATTGTTTAAAATGGAGACAAATTCATTTTATAGCTCTTTAGTTCTTTTCCAATATGCGCCTGGTCTCTTCCTCTCTTTTGCAGGTTGTTGCTCGTGATGATGATTACAGTCTGAATGGGCAGACGAGTTACACTCTGAGTGGAGGGAACGATGATGGCTCATTCAGCCTGACATCCAGTGGGCAACTCAGACTGGAAAAAACACTCGATCGGGAGATCCAGGACCGTTATGAACTCATTGTCATTGCCATTGACTCAGGTGAGACTACCTGCTTACCTCGATGTGCAGTATCATCTGTAGATTGAGTTAGAGCATAGGATCACCTGTGTGAGCTGATTTATTGTACTGGATTAGTCGGGAGTTGCCATGCTAAGAGCTGAAGAAAGTATGAGTGTTTTTATGCATGCATGAAAGCGTGTGTGTGTGTGTGTGTGTGTGTGTGTGTGTGTCGGGAGGGCGAATGTGAGGTTTAGGTTGTTATTGCTTGGAGGTCTGTAGATGAGTGTGTGTTTAGATCACAGTCTATTCTAGTTAAGTGTAGCTCTCCTGCAGCCAAACCACCGTGGCCTGTGGGTGGCTCCGCCCACATTCTAGCCAGGTCATATGACCCATGTTAATGATGGGTATGATTTTTTACTGCAATGAGAAATGCAACGCTATATGTACAGCCGAGGAAAATATCTGCTTTCTAAAGTAAACTCTCCTGAACGTGAAGATGGAAGGAATTTTGTCCCGGCTTCTCAAAATCAACTGATCTTGGTTCGAGGACGAAGGCAGAACGTAGCTTTAAGTGAACATACGATGAACATATAGAAAGTAGATGATTGAAAAGTTTGGAAGCACATGAAACAGGCTTCAATGATAGAAACAATGATCTAGAAATAGACAGCCTAGTAAATCTGGAAAGTTCATACTTATTAGTCAGAATCATAACATAAATTGATACTATTGGATCTTTTGCTACTTGGTTTGGTTTCAAACAGCACACAATTAAACAAACCAAAAATGTAAGAAAAAAAAAAATCTGTTGGAGGGGAGTGCAGGGATAAAATGTATTCATAAAACTACGTATTCATTCATTCGTCAGAAATATGGTGACGCAACAAGTTGAACAAACCATTGCATGTGAAAATTTCAAAAATCAACTGAGAGAACACATTAGACGCTAACGTAATGAGTGTGTACATGCATCTGCCATTCATTTTCTCTATTTTTTTTTGTTTTTGTTTGTAGGTCCAAATACCCAGAACACACAACATTTCTGCAGCGATAAAGCTGTCCTTTGGCTCTCTTTGCTCCTCACGGCCCTGTTTAGCAGCTCGCAGCTACAAAAAAAAAAAACTGCTGTCCACAACCAAAAATACACGGCATTTTTGATTCACTTCCTGCACTTGGGTCGATCCAGAGTTGACTCGCTTTCTCACTGCAATCGAACCATACTAGAGTTCACTTGGAACTGGTGTGAGACAGCTTTGTTCGGTTATTTTGGTCCGCACCCGGGTGCAATTGCTGTGTTCTCACCTGCCCAAATGAACCGCACCACAGGGGAAAACTTCTCAAACAAAATCTACGAGGTAATGATCTAGGCCTCCAAGACTTAAACAATAGATGATGCAATAAAGAAAATTTATTTAGTATGTAAAATGTACTAGACTTCGGGGGGGAAAAAAAAATAGAACGCATATGCTCAAGGTCTGAGTATTTGAGAGCAGTCTGGAAAGTAGGTAATCTCAGAAAAGAAAACTCAGAAAGTAGATGAGCTAGAACCCTAGAAAGAATATGATTTGGGCTGCGAAGCAGGCCAGCCATTTGGGGAAAAAAATTAGACGTATCTCCTTTCTTGACAAAGATGATTATTTATTAAGTAGATAAATTGAGAACATCAATGGGATGGAAAAGAATAGATTCTTGTGATCTTTAAAGCTTTGACTTAACTTTTCTAATATGACAAGCTGCAATTTTTGTCCTATTAACTGCAAGAAAGAGGGAAAAAAATAGAATCTAAAGTAAGCCATAATTAGTGACATTAAAACTATAAATGGATTTATTTATTTATTTATTTTTTAAGTATGACGTGACTTTCTTTAATAAAAAATGATTGTTAGTATTGGAAAAGTGATGAGAGGAATAAAACACTTCAGGACATGCTGTTGTTGGAAAATAACTTTGGGCTGGTAACTGTAACTCCAACAAACATGCCAGCCTCGTGCACTGTGATTGGCTAGTAGTTCTTATTTTCACTGAATGGGCAATTGAGAATAAATTGTCAGAATATGGGTGGGGGAAAAATAATGCATCTCTTCCCCACCCATGCTCTTCGAGTTGCACTGTTTTGCTTCATTTGCACTGAATGACTTCTTGAATGTCCAATAGGCAGACTGCAATCCAGTAAGCATTGCCTTATTTTCTTTGGCGGACAGTAGCTGTTTTGTTCTCATAAACCCGCAATCGCCGGTCCGGAGAATAAATATTTATTGCAGTTAAATCATGACTGACGATGCGTGTATTTGTTCGAAGTGATTTCGCTGACTGGCAGAAAGACGAAAGTGAAAAAAAACAAAAAAAAAACACCACGTACAAAAATAGTCAAAAGCAGCTATTGTGTCCTAATAGGGAGGAGAATATCGGAAACCTCTAATGGCTTCCCGACTGGAACGGTGCAAGATATTTAGCTGAGATATTTGTGGTGTTTTGAAGAAAGGAGTCGGTCGTTCCTTTTTTGGACGAGGCGAGCAGCTACTCTCGTCCCGTAAGGGACGGCAGAATCTTCGCTCCGAGAAAGAATTATTCCGGATTTGGAGTTTTAGAGACTGGATTCGTCGTTATTATAGAAACAGATGATGATGAATGACTGAGCCTCACTCAGTGTGACCGGCGTTCACTCCATCCGTCTATCTGTCAGAGCGCTGCTGTATGGGACCGAAGCTGCACTTACAGGAGTGGAAAGAGAAGGAGCGTGCCAGCTCTCGACAGCTCAAGGAGAGAGAGAGAGAGAGAGAAAGAGAGAGAGACAGATATAAGGAGACAGAAAGAGACAGGCGATAGAGAGAGTTAGGAAAAGAGGCAAGAGATAAGTCAAGAAGAAGCAAAAGAGGTAGCGTTTGAAGAGTGTATGCATACAAGAAAGGGACTGAGACTGCAATAGAAAGACAAGAGCAGAAAGAAACAGTGACAGAAAGGGAGTGGGGAAAAACAAAAGAAAGAGTTAACCAAAGACATAGACTGAAAGAGAGAAAGTAAAAACGAAGGAAGGTGAAATAAAGGGACTAAAAGAGAGAGTACGAAGAGTGCGAGAGTGTGAGAGAGAGGAAAAGAGAACGATAGTGAGGGGTTTTGGCTGCACTCGTCTTTAGGTGATGGGTTCTGCACTCGTGGCAGCAGGACGCTGTTTCACAGTCATGGAGCGAGTTCACTGGAAGGAACAGACGAAGTGAAATAAAGATCGAAAAGAGGAGAGAAATACAGCTACAGATGGAAAAGGAGAGACAGAGCGAGTGTGGAAAGGAGATGCACTTCTGGGCCAAATGGAATAACTTAAGCCTTCACGGGGGGACAGTGAAAAAGAGGACACTCACAGCAGCTGGTTGTAGGGTCGGTCCAAACTTGAGAGACGTTCGTAGCCGCCTGGTTGGCATGGCTAAATCGTCACACACTCACTTCAAGAGATATGATAAGGCTCCGTAATATTTGTAAACGTAAACAGTTCATTAAGTACCAATCGCGATACTGATCTATAGCTGTGTTAGAATATTATGTACACAGTGTACTAGTGTACAGAGTTTTTACTAGTCAACTTGTCATCTTTAGTTAAAACAAATAATTAAAGCAAAAGCCATAGTTAAAGCAAACACCAATTCAGGATATCACACTTTCTAGGTTAGGTGCAGCAAAGAACGCGTCAAACCACACTTCAAATATCAGCCATGCACAGGCCATAGATCATATTTCACAGCAGCTTTTCTTCAGGCAACACTGGAAACAACCTGGCAGCAGATGTGGCTCAGTTGAAAACACTGATTCGGGAACTGAGTAAGCGCAGCATGGAAGCTCATGTCCATCAAAAACTCAATGAGTGGCCTTCTATGGATGGAGGATGCGATGTCTACAGCAGCTTCTTTGAGGTTTTTGTATCATTTTCCAATGAGTCCAGTCTCAGTAGTGTCGGCAAAACAAGTCTAAATCAGCATCTAAACTAGCGGTGCTTGCCAGAGGTTGGCTCTAAACTAGCGCAGTGGGACTGCATAGTGACACCGGAGGTTTTTTTTATTATGATTGCTGTGGCCAAAAATGCTTGATTTTGCTGCGGCTTTTTTCAAAATTTGCGATGCAACTTTTTGTGCTTTTTTTTTTTTTTTTTTTTTTTTTTTTTTTGCGGAAACTTGATTTTCGGCGAAATTGCAATTGCATGAAATTGTCTTTCGCAGTGATGGTATTTGTTGGTGAATAAGACCTTTTAGCTGTACTCATCTTTGATGCACGTGAATCGAAGAGGGCTTTGACTGAGGGTATGTTTTGATCAGCTCCCTAGCTTGTGAATCAGTATATCGTGTACACGGGTTCGGGTTTGTTAGCTTAAATCACACGTGTTTCTGTCATGGTACTTCAAGCCGGATCGTAGGCTAGCTGGTGGATTTTTGATAAGTTAAAAATCGCTAACGTATTGTAAGTAATCATTTGAGAGCCACAACAACAATAACAAGCTACTTACATTTGTAGACGAAGTTGGCTGAGAGTTCGTTGGCCTCTTTTTTTTTTTTCGGGCTGAGAGGCTTCAGGAAACATGACGTCATTTCCAGTAAGGGATCGTAGTGAGCATCGATGCTCCCTGGTTTTTGTTGGGCATCGTGGGATTTTTTTAGGGAACGAACCTTAAAGTGCACCGGAAGGATTTCGTGATTGAGACAGCCCTTAAAATGGCCGACTCCCTGATCAGTGTCCTGACTACTGAACTATGGAGCTGATTGAGACGTACCCTGAGAATGAACTTCATCTAGTCTGAAATATTTGTATACTAACAAAGTACTTTTAGTCTGATTTCTTTACCACTGTATTAGTCGACTAGTCTGGGCAACCCCTACTATATACGTGTATCATATTCAGCTTCAAGATGGCCGCTGGATTTCAGCTCTGCTAAGTCCTTTTGTTCATTTTTTAAAATTTTTTTATGGACAGCAATGTGTCATACAGCATCGCAAACCACACCAGCAAATCTGTTTGAAATATTAAACAACTCCGCACGGTCTGAGGCGAGCGTTTGATGATTTACATATGCAGTTTGCACAGTGCTAAACTGATAGCCTTAGCAAGCTTCCAGAGCTTGTGAGCATGTTAGTAAATCAGTCTCCTAGCTCCATAGAAAAAGTAAATAAACGAACTTCAGACACCAGACGTTTTGTCTAAGTCAACTGCGTTGTTTTTGGAGGGGATGGGGTTAACTGCGTACAATGTGTAGATTTCATGATGCGCGGATGCATTTTCACACGCCTGGTTCATGTTAGTGTACTTTTGTGTGCCAGTTAAAAGGGCAGTCATTAAAGAAGAGCATTAAGAGCTGAAAAATGGAGTGAGAGAGGGAGCGAGCGAAAGAGTAAAGAGGAGAGAAGGTATGGGAACGGATTTCGTGATGTAGGAATGAAAAGAGCGGTTTAAGAACCGTGTTTGTTCGCGATTATTAAAGAGACAGTGCCTCGCCAGTGTGTGCCTATAAAACACACACACACACACACACACACACACACACACACACACACACACACACACACACACACAAAAAAAAGAGCCCCTGTAGCAGCACAGTGTTTGCGGAGTGTCTTTTCAGTGTTAAGAAGCATTTAGCAGATAAAAGATGTTAATGGTTCCTTCATTTAGTTCCTGTGTGCTCTATAAACCTGAATGCATACTGAATACAGCCAACTGTAATGAGCGTCAGGAAGCAGAGCGCCCCCTCTGGACACAAGTTCATCTGTGTTCTAGCTTTCCTGGCCTCTTCAAAGAGAGTTTCTAAATAAATAAGTGACACAAAAATACTTCATGTATCATAGTGTGGTGGTTACATGCGACAGTACCATAGGAGGAGAAAGTGGTGGTCTTGTGGTTTTCTTCTGGGTTCTTCAGTCTTCTTCTCACCCCAAACCCCCTGACCCCCAAAATACATGCCAGTAGGCGTGTGTGTGTGTGTGTGTGTGTGTGTGCATGGTGTCCTGCATCCCATCCAGGATGTATTCCTGCCTCACTTCCCCAGGATCCACTACAAGCCTGAATGAATTTATTTATTTGAGATGTTTTGTACTGGCAGCATTATTATTCCCCACTCCGTCTCACCGTCCACTTAATTATGGTCCGGTGTGTATGTGTGTGCGTGCGCGAGTGTGTGCGTGTTCTTCAGATGAAGCGTAAATAAGCCGTGAGTGTTAATGGCATTTTTGCAAGCGTGGCAAGCCGTTGCCCTGGTACACAGAGGATCCAAGGCAGCGGTTACACACAACTGAATGAATGGAAACACACACACACACACACACACACACACACACACACACACACACACACACCACACACACAAAAGCTCAGGTTTGAAGCTGGAGCTGTGAGACATCGACGCTACCTGCTGTGCAACACGCCGCCCACAAAGATAAATAAATAGAAATGGAAATATAGTGTAGCCCCTCACTCCAAAAAAAACAAAATTCGTAAAATTTCAGCATATATCATTACCACTAGTCTTTCTTTTCACGTTTTTTGAGCTTGAAGTACTACAACCCCAATTCCGAAAAAGTTGGGACAGTATGGAAAATGCTAATAAAAACAAAGAGGAGTGATTTGTAAATGTACTTTGCGTTGTATTTAAACAAGAAACGTAAAGACAAGGTATTTGATGTTTTACCTAATCAACTGCATAGTTTTTTTGAAGATAAGCATTTATTTTGAAATTGATGCATGCAATACGTTCCAAAAAAGTTGGGACAGGGGCAAGTTAGGACTAATAGCGATGTGACAAGTTGAAATAAGAAGGTGATGGGAAACAATATGTGGGACAATCATCTAATCATAGTATATAAGGAGCCTCCAAAAAAGGCCTAGTCCTTCAAGAGCAAGGATGGGTAGAGGCTCGCCAATCTGCCAACAGATGCATCAGCGAATAATCCAACACTCTGAGAACAACATTCCCCAAAGACAAATCGGTAGGATTTTGGGCATTTCACCTTCTACAGTGCACAATATAATTAAAAGCGTCAAGGAATCCGGTCAAATCTCGGTGCATAAAGGGCAAGGCCAAAAACCACTTCTGAATTCGTGTGATATCCGATCCCTCAGACGTCACTGTCTTACAAACCGTCATGTGTCTGTAATGGATATCCTGACATGGGCTCGGGAATACTTTGGTAAACCTTTGTCAGTCAACACCATTCGCCGCTGCAAGCTGGGCACAGACACATTACTGTAGGTAAATTGTTGTGATGTGAGATCATTGGTTGCTTAATGCAATTTAACTTAAGCCCCGCCCACAAACCTTGGGATGACTGTCTAAATGGGGACATGTGGAAGAGGATTAAGCCGAGCCATATGTTTGTGCTAGACGTTTTGCAACTGAACATACTTATGGGAGGATTACACACAGAAGTGTGTGTGTGTGTGTGTGTGTGTGTGTGTGTGTGGGTGTGTGTGTGTGTGTGTGTGTGTTGCCGAAATGTTTACCTGAGTTAGCGTGAACTGAACAGATGGAGAGTTCCGACTCTGTGTCATCTGTTATAGACCTCGTGTGTAATTGGATTCCATGTGAGGACTAATCTCACACACTCACATGACCCTTGTCCATGGTTAATGGCTAAAAGCTAACCTCTAATGAATCGATCAAATTAAATTACACTAAATAGTTTTGTCTAAGTTCTTTCAACTTTCTCATGCGGTGAACAGAATTATGGGATGGCCTGTCCTTATGCTGCGTTCAGAATGGGATAGCGTCCATGACGATAGTGACGTTCACGAGGAAAAGATGGTGTGTACTGAATATGCCAGTTTATTCCACAGCATTTTTGGATTCTCGATTCTGATTGGCCAGAAGACTGATTCATTTTCTATTACAGCAGCTCTGACAGAAGCTCCAGCTGCAAGGCAAATCCCGGGTTTATCTATCCACCCATTTTCCGTACTGCTTATCCTACTCAGGGTCACGGGGGAGCGGACACCCTGGACGGGGAGCCAACCCATCACAGGGCACAAACACACACTATGGACAATTTGGAAATGCCAATCAGCCTACAGTACATGTCTTTGGGAAGGACACCCCCAAAGCACAGGGAGAACATGCAAATTCCATGCACACATGGTGGAGACAGGATTTGAACCCACAACCCTGGAGGAACGCTGGACATACAAGGCATACGTGCTACCCACTAAGCCACCAGGCAGCCAGTTTTTATTGACAAGCTTAAAAAAAAAAACAATTCTTTAACAAGTCGTATTACACAGCCAGAGTTTTTGTTTACAGACTTCCTTACTGACCATGTGCTATTAGTATAGTTGATCCTGAACAATGTCTGACTAACTAGCTTACAAAATCCATATCTACGCTCTCATTTCTGACTCCATCAGCTAGATATTGACTTGATCCCTTAAAGATCCTTCATCGGTAACACAACCTAGTTGTTTATGTAGCTAGCTTGTCAGCCACTAACGCTCACTATTTACAGTACAGTGAGGGGAAGTAAGTATTTGGACACTTTTGTTTTTGGTATTTAATACTTTTTGTGCTTACAAAAAAAAAAATTACACATAGGGTCTTTTGACTTTTTACTTGTGCTTTTGTACATTTGACTTTGTATACACATGAACAACAACAAAAAAAAACGTTATTCAGACACCACAAATTGACCCACCTTAGTAAGCCGTTGTTGGCAGTTACAGCTTCGAGACATCAGTGGTAAGAAGCATTTAGGTTTTTGCAGCATTGTGGTTCAACTTTGACCCATTCCTCTTGGCAAATCATTTTCAGTTGCTCTTTGATGGACTCGCAATTTTAAAACCCTGTGTACATTTTCAATCGGATTCAAGTCAGAAGATTGCCTAGGCCATATGCAAGGCCTTCTTGAGTTATTCTGGCTGTATGTTTGGGGTCGTTGTCTTGTTGAAGCGTCCATCTTATCATCAGATTCTTGGATGGCATATCGCTCCATTCATGATGTGTAATGACGCGGTATCATTTGCGTAAGCTCATGATGCTCCCACCTCTGTACTGCACTGTCGGTATGGTGTTCTTGGGATCATACTCGCAACCCTTCTTTCTCCAAACATGACAAGCTGAATGATTGCAGTGCACTGTATTGCTTATTGTTCTCTGTGTATCTGTTGTTCCTGTGGCTTTCAGGTTGTCCTGCAACTCTTTTCCAGTGACTGCTGGCTTCTTTCTTACCTCCTGTATCATTAATCTGTTGAAAAATTGGTACATCTGTTAGCACCTGATTAGTTGTGCTTCCATGAACTTCCCACATGCATATTATGAACCAATTGTAGGGCAATTGACAGGGATCTTTACTACAGTTCTGTAGCTTTTTCCATTCCAGTTCTGTTTAATAATGTCATCCTTGAGAACTTTAGGAAGCTCCTTCACCTTCAGCAAGATGTGTGTAAACTTGAAGTGGATACACGCACTGGAAGTGTATTACATAACAACAAAAAAAACGTGTCTGAAAACATATTTCCCTTTACTGTATATTATTCAGACAACTTTTTTTTTTTTTTTTTTTTTTTGTATAATGTGTTAAGCTTCAGAAAAATAGCTGCTGCTTGTTTGCCATCCATCATCAGCAAGGCCAATAAACTAGCGAGTAATAATGAACAAACAAATGTCATGTAGCATTTGGGCTCAAATTTAGGACATATGATGACCCTTTAGCGTGTACCGAACGTCAGCCAAGATTCCTTTTCGGCTACAATGTGGCGGAATGAAACAAAAATCTTCGGAGGATGGTAGAAATTTCTGAATTAAGCTTGGTAATGTGATCAGTATTTGGCATCTGTGTGGATGATGAATAAATCACACACACATACACACAAGCACACACGCGCACACACACACACACACACACACACACACACATGCATGCTGCTTGACGTGTTGAACTGATTTGTTGGCTAAACTTTTGCTATTAAACCCTTCTGCTGTTATAGTTTACACCCATCAGTGCTGAAGTAAACATATGCAAAACACACACACACACACACACACACACACACACACACAGGGTTTACTAAACTTTCTAGCTTAATGTGATTGGTGATTCAAGGTCAATGGTCAGACACAGTGTGTACCTATATACAGTATCTCACAAAAGTGAGTACACCCCTCACATTTTTGTAAATATTTTATTATAACTTTTCATGGGACAACACTGACAAAATGACACTTTGCTACAATGTAAAGTAGTGAGTGTACAGCTTGTGTAACAGTGTAAATTTGCTGTCCCCTCAAAATAACTCAACACACAGCCATTAATGTCTAAACCGCTGGCAACAAAAGTGAGTACACCCCTAAGTGAAAATGTCCAAATTGGGTCCAAAGTGTCAATATTTTGTGTGGCCACCATTATTTTCCAGCACTGCCTTAACCCTGTTGGGCATGGAGTTCACCAGAGCTTCACAGGTTGCCACTGGAGTCCTCTTCCACTCCTCCATGACGACATCACAGAGCTGGTGGATGTTAGAGACCTTGCGCTTCCGTTTGAGGATGCCCCACAGATGCTCAATAGGGTTTAGGTCTGGAGACATGCTTGGCCAGTCCATCACCTTTACCCTCAGCTTCTTTAGCAAGGCAGTGGTCGTCTTGGAGGTGTGTTTGGGGTCGTTATCATGTTGGAATACTGCCCTGCGGCCCAGTTTCCGAAGGGAACTGCTTCAGTATGTCACAGTACATGTTGGCATCCATGGTTCACTCCATGAACTGTAGCTCCCCAGTGACGGCAGCACTCATGCAGCCTCAGACCATGACACTACCACCACCATGCTTGACTGTAGGCAAGACACACTTGTCTTTGTTCTCCTCACCTGGTTGCCGCCACACACGCTTGACACCATCTGAACCAAATAAGTTTATCTTGGTCTCATCAGACCACAGGACATGGTTCCAGTAATCCATGTCCTTAGTCTGCTTGTCTTCAGCAAACTGTTTGCGGGCTTTCTTTTGCATCATCTTTAGAAGAGGCTTCCTTCTGGGATGACAGCCACGCAGACCAATTTGATGCAGTGTGCGGCGTATGGTCTGAGCACTGACAGGCTGATCCCCCACCCCTTCAACCTCTGCAGCAATGCTGGCAGCTCTCATATGTCTATTCTGCAAAGCCAACCTCTGGATATGATGCTGAGCACGTGCACTCAACTTCTGTGGTCGACCATGGTGAGGTCTGTTCTGAGTGGAACCGGTCCTGTTAAACCGCTGTATGGTCTTGGCCACCGTGCTGCAGGTCAGTTTCACGGTGTTGGCAATCTTCTTATAGCCTAGGCCATCTTTATGTAGAGCAACAATTCTTTTTTTCAGATCCTCAGAGAGTTCTTTGCCATGAGGTGCCATGTTGAACTTCCAGTGACCAATATGAGAGAGTGTGAGAGCGATAACACCATACTTAACACACCTGCTCCTCATTCATACCCGAGACCTTGTAATACTAACGAGTCACATGACGCCAGGGAGGGAAAATGGCTAACTGGGCCAAATTTGGACATTTTCACTTAGGGGTGTACTCACTTTTGTTGCCAGTGGTTTAGACATTAATGGCTGTGTTGAGTTATTTTGAGGGGACAGCAAATTTACACTGTTATACAAGCTGTACACTCACTACTTTACATTGTAGCAAAGTGTCATTTCTTCAGTGTTGTCCCATGAAAGATATAATAAAATATTTACAAAAATGTGAGAGGTGTACTCACTTTTGTGATATACTGTATATTCATCTTTATCCGTGTGTGTGTGTGTGTGTGTGTGTGTGTGTGTGTGTGTGTGTGTCCTGAGATGTTTTATCCTGGATTAGTTTGTGTACGAAGCCGGTCACTCAGAACCATGTTCAAGTGTAAAGGTTATTCAAGTCCACTTTGTGTGTTACCCCGTAACACCTGAGTCTCTCTGTCCTGCTCATAAACAGGAAATGACATCACTTACTATTGGAAGCTAGCCAACAGAATCCAGGAATAAAACAATAGCAGCTTCCTCGAGTCACTCTGTGTGTGTGTGTGTGTGTGTGTGTGTGTGTGTGTGTGAGAAACAATGAAGGAAAAAAATAAAAACACAGCGGGGAAGAGAGAGAGAGAGAGAGAGAGAGAGAGAGAGAGAGAGAGAGAACAATGAGAATCAAATGGGGATATATGGTGAGAGAGATGGAGATGGTAAACACCTTTCTGAACTTGATATGGAACAACGAAAAGAAAGAAAGAAAGAAAGAAAAAAAGAAAGAAAGAAAGATGAGAACAAATCAAGGACAAGCAAGAAAATACAGAAAAAATGTACATAACAGGAAAGGAAGAAATGAACGAAGAAATGAAAAAGATCATTGTAAAGAAAAAGTGGTAAAGAAAGAGAAAGGATGCATCATGGACGTGTGTGTGTGTGTGTGTGTGTGTGTGTGTGAGTGTGTGTCTCACATGTCTCAGAAGCTGACAGAGAGCTTTAATACACACACATAAGCAAAACTGAATGAGAATCAGTCACATGACCATCTAATCTACCTGAAACCATGAATCAGTGTGTGTGTGTGTGTGTGTGTTTCAGGAAAAGTTAGCACATCCATTTGTGACTATTCAACATTTGTAGCACCTCATAATGTTTGTTAAATGTGTCTAAGAAAACTAAGACAAATAAACCTGAAAATGAAAATGGGGGAAACCCCCCCCCCCAAAAAAAACAGAAAAGGCGGTGACTCACTCTGTTGGTTAGCCTTACAGTTAGCGCTAATTGTGTTCGGATTTGAAGTGTTTACTTTTGTTTATATTGTGTGTGTTTACTGTTATATTCACACACACACGCACACACACACTCAGTGAGATCTGAGACCTTCCCTCGGCGTGCTTAATCACATTTCTTGGATGTAGACCCACGTTTCCAATCATGCTCATGCTAATCTGGCGAAGCGTGAATCCCTTTGCCATCCAAAAAAAGGAGCAGAGCTGATTTCACTTCACGCTTAAGGTTTATGAACCCGTTATTAATTACACTAATCCTCAGTAATCCTCCTCCGACCTGGAGCCTCGGCTTCGTCTCGAGTCTCTACGGTCTCCCTTGTTGCTTTTCTTATAGTCTGTCTTGATTTATCTAGCTTTTTTTTTGCCCTTGTTGTTGCTTTTTAATTGTTTTTAACCCTAGTCATATCTGTAATGCTAACAGCTTTCTTGATTCATACCATCTATCCTGCGAATCAAGTTTTGAACACGGATTTTCTTTACATTCAAATGACCTCATCTTAAATAAAATTTGAAAATCTAACCAGGAGATAGATATACGTGAATCGAGAAACGTAATATTAAATGATTATTGACTTGAGAAATGGCTTTATTTCTCACTTAAATCAGTATCAGTTAATACTAGTGCTGTTTATGAGTCTTTTATCTATAGGCTTTAATATAAGAACTTGCTTAGCACCCCATTGGAGTCTGAATTTGGGCAGTTAGTTCCACATATACAGGTGCATCTCAATAAATTAGAATGTCATGGAAAAGTTCATTTATTTCAGTAATTCAACTCAAATTGTGAAACTCGTGTATTAAATAAATTCAGTGCACACAGACTGAAGTAGTTTAAGTCTTTGGTTCTTTTAATTGTGATGATTTTGGCTCACATTTAACAAAAACCCACCAATTCACTATCTCAACAAATTAGAATATGGTGACATGCCAATCAGCTAATCAACTCAAAACACCTGCAAAGGTTTCCTGAGCCTTCAAAATGGTCTCTCAGTTTGGTTCACTAGGTAATCCACAAACATTCATTGCCAAAGAAGCTGGCCGTTCACAGAGTGCTGTATCCAAGCATGTTAACAGAAAGTTGAATGGAAGGAAAAAGTGTGGAAGAAAAAGATGCACAACCAACCGAGAGAACCGCAGCCTTATGAGGATTGTCAAGCAAAATCGATTCAAGAATTTGAATGAACTTCACAAGGAATGGACTGAGGCTGGGGTCAAGGCATCAAGAGCCACCACACACAGACGTGTCAAGGAATTTGGCTACAGTTGTCGTATTCCTCTTGTTAAGCCACTCCTGAACTACAGACAACGTCAGAGGCGTCTTACCTGGGCTAACGAGAAGAAGAACTGGACTGTTGCCCAGTGGTCCAAAGTCCTCTTTTCAGATGAGAGCAAGTTTTGTATTTCATTTGGAAACCAAGGTCCTAGAGTCTGGAGGAAGGGTGGAGAAGCTCATAGCCCAAGTTGCTTGAAGTCCAGTGTTCAGTTTCCACAGTCTGTGATGATTTGGGGTGCAATGTCATCTGCTGGTGTTGGTCCATTGTGTTTTTTGAAAACCAAAGTCACTGCACCTGTTTACCAAGAAATTTTGGAGCACTTCATGCTTCCTTCTGCTGACCAGCTTTTTGAAGATGCTGATTTCATTTTCCAGCAGGATTTGGCACCTGCCCACACTGCCAAAAGCACCAAAAGTTGGTTAAATGACCATGGTGTTGGTGTGCTTGACTGGCCAGCAAACTCACCACACCTGAACCCCATAGAGAATCTATGGGGTATTGTCAAGAGGAAAATGAGAAACAAGAGACCAAAAAATGCAGATGAGCTGAAGGCCACTGTCAAAGAAACCTGGGCTTCCATACCACCTCAGCAGTGCCACAAACTGATCACCTCCATGCCACGCCGAATTGAGGCAATAATTAAAGCAAAAGGAGCCCCTACCAAGTATTGAGTACATGTGCAGTAAATGAACATGCTTTCCAGAAGGCCAACAATTCACTAAAAATGTTTTTTTTTATTGGTCTTATGAAGTATTCTAATTTGTTGAGATAGTGACTTGGTGGGTTTTTGTTAAATGTGAGCCAAAATCATCACAATTAAAAGAACCAAAGACTTAAACTACTTCAGTCTGTGTGCATTGAATTTATTTAATACACGAGTTTCACAATTTGAGTTGAGATACTGAAATAAACGAACTTTTCCATGACATTCTAATTTATTGAGATGCACCTGTATTTAACTTTCCCTATTCAGTTTTCTTTTTCTGTTCATCTTTTATTTAAAGAAAAGAAAAGAAAAGAGAAAAAAAACAAACAAACAAAAAAATAAAACAAAACAAAACACAAGCTCCTGAGTGGTGAAGGGAAAAGCGTTCAGCCTATCAGCCGAAAGGTCGCCGGTTCAAATCCCAATGTTGCCACAGCCAGGAGTGCATAGAAGCAAAATTGGTCATGCTGTTAGGGAGGGAGGGACGGCATACTCTCTCTCCCCTATCAATCACAGCAACACTAGCCAATCATGGGCATCTGTGAGCTCATGTATGTGGAAGGGGGTGGATAGTGCTTTTCTCAGAGTGTGTTACCCCGTGATGTGGCATGAACAGCAGTTTGAAAAGAATGGTGGGTGACTGGCAGGTGGGAATCAGCCAAAACTGAACAGTCGCTCCAGGATTTTGCGAGTGCAGAAATGAACGCAAAATCAAGGAAACTCCGCAATATTCGCAGGGGCTTGGAATTTTTAAAAATTACAGCAGATTTTACGCAGATCTGGGCCAAGACACGTCATGTGACGTCATCTCAACGCACATTCAGCCAAAGCCCTCTTCGATTCACGTGCGTCAATTTCACCAATTTAAGTAGTTTTCCACAAAAAAAAAAAAAAAAAAAAAAACGCAGCAAGTTGCATCACAAATTTTTGAAAAAAAACGCAGCAAGATCAAGTATTTTTGGCCGCAATGATCACACAAAAAACTCTGCAAAATCCTGTACAGGCTGACTAGAATAGGGAGAAAATCAGGGAATAATAATAAAAAAAGAAAACGTATTATTGTTGCTATGGTGAAGGTTTCTGTGAGGAGATTTATTTATCATTTATGGAAGGAGTCTCCGGTGTCAGCACTTGGTAACATTCAAGTCTTCAAGACAGATGGCTTTGCGTTTTGTGCTTTTTTAATAGCTGCTTGATTTTTTTTTTGTCTTATTAACTTCAAAAGTGAGAAAAACAGAGAGGCTGTTGAGGGACCAGCTGCTTATAACTGTTATAATGTTGATTCTTTTTAGTCTTTATTTGTTTTAATGCTTTCTTTTCCCTTCCCTTTATTTCTCATCTGTTACTGATTTGATTTGGTATTATCCCTACAGACCTTCCATGCGGTGATGCCTTTGAGGGGGGGGGGCGGGTATCGGGGCATTGGGGTTATTGTCTCTCCTCTGAGACTGCTCTGAGTAACGTGGAGAAGTTTACGGTGTTAAACAGCTGCAGATGCTGTGTGATTAGCGCGGCGCTTTTCTGCAGCCTCCCGTCGTGACAGTCACATTTACATGCAGCTGAGCGACTGAGGAGCGTCCTTCTCTTCAGAATCCTCTTATTATGGAGATTATGTTGTGTAGGATGATGCTCTGGCAGCAAAAAAAAAAAAAATAAAATTATATATTGCAAGGCATACACACGACAACGAAGCAGGTTTTTTCAAGCAAGATATATCCAATCAACAGCAGTGCTGTGGTCAGAAACCGACACAGATGACCTGATGTCTGATTCCTGCTGTGCTGAAATTAGTCCACCATTCCAATAATATCTGGTCACTGGGGGATCTACGTATGGTGTTTGCTTTAACCAAAGGGGTGTGTAGCAACAGATAGACAACAGTCAATAATTCTACATCTATGAAGTGACCTACTGTAGGTGTTAGGTGTGTAACGCAATGACATTGTCTGTATCTGTTTAATCCTTTAAATATCCATATCTGTATTTGGATGTAAAGCCAAAGTGGGCATGGACTAAACCAGAAAGAAGGTTTTTTTAAATGACCATTATGTCCCAGGAAACACTGGGGAAATACTGGGGAAAAACTCAGAGGTAGAAATCCCTATCAGCATGGTGTGTAAATTTTGGCTCTGACTGTTCCTCAACCTCAGCTACTATCACTCAAGTTTATAATTGGTCTGGCCATGATATTTTCTAACAAATCTCGTTCGCAAACTATCAACCTAATTTAAACCACCATGACACTGACCAGGCAGTTACTAAGGATGAATGAATGCATCATGCTGGTCTTTCTTTTTCCCCCACAAGCTTTTTTTTTTATATACATGAAAGTAAAACCCGCCCAGTCCTGATTCATACCTCTAGCTTCAACCAGATGCCCTGTAGAAAAATTAAAAATAAAATAAATCCTCCAATGAATAGTGCACCTCATATTCAAAGCTGTATTTATGTCAGTTTAGAACAAATGATCACTTCATTCAGAATAACATGTTCATATTCAGTTATATGCCTAGTAGTAGTAGTAGTAGTAGTAGTAGGTATGCCTGATAAAATGCCAGCTCAGTGTATTCCTGTTTCTGATACTGACCTACTGCCGCCGCTGCTACTCTGACTAAAAAGCCACGTATAAGAAAGATGCTTCAGGTTATATGACTTTTTCCCCCTGAGGCGTTCTGACCGTGTCATCTAAAGAAGAAACCAGCAGGAGATCCCACTGCCAAAACTGAGAGGTCATGATTCATTAAAACACTGTAACGCCACTGAACTCGTCCTATCCTGAATTTCCACCATGACGATCATGTTTGGCGCATTTTCGTGGTGAAAATAAGGACGGCCAAGTAGTGACTGGAAAAATGTACTAAACTCCATATGGCTGTGGCTTTTCGATTCATGAGAAACGTATGAAATGATTTGCTTCGTATATGAAACAGAGCTTTGTCAAATTGGCCACTAGCGTACCAAACAGTGTGTCAAAACAATACACTGCCATAGGTACATGCTACAACCCAAATTCCAAAAAAGTTGGGACACTGTGTAAAATGTAAATAAAAACAGAATGCAGTGATTTGCAAATCTCGTTTGCAAGAGACGTGTTGCTGCCATCAAATTCAAAATCACCTTATTTTTTTCTTTAAATTGCACATTTCCTCAGTTTAAACATTTGATATGTTTTCTATGTTCTATTGTGAATAACATATGGGTTTATGAGATTTGCAAATCATTGCATTCTGTTTTTATTTACATTTTACACACCGTCCCAACTTTTTTGGAATTGGGGTTATATTTAGCAAGTGCTGTAAGCCAGCTAGCCAAGTGTTTAAATGTCACTTTATAAATTCTCTTGACCGCCTGTGGCTCCGTCCCAGACGTCACACAACCAAAGTATGTAATATGTCAAAATAATACAACACTATAAATTACCACTGCTAACACAGGTGGCGTATGTGGTTTGGGACAGAGCCCAGAAGAAATACAAAAGAATACAAACTCGCTATGTCACCATTCACACCAAACGTGGCGTGTCCATCCTTCTTAAATACAAATCTCTCTCTCTCTCTCTTTCAGGTTCTCCCTCTCTGAGTGGATCTGCTACAGTAACGGTTCAGGTTGATGATGTAAATGACATGGTGCCATTTTTCTCCTCCTCCTCCTACCACACCTCCATATCGGAGAACGCTCCAACAGGAAGTGATGTAATGCTGGTCAATGCCTCAGATGGAGACGTGGGTCAAAATGGAGTTATTAGGTACTGTATACATACTGTACACACTCATATGCATTTAAAATACCCAGTGAAAAGAAGACATGGAGGAAATGGGATGCCACTAACATCACTTTCCTACTTTACATTTACAAACACTAGCCATTTTTAATGAATGAACATCTTTATTTCCTTTTACATTACAGCGCTGTTGAATCCATAACAGCAAATCACAGGTTTATATTAATGCGCTTGTTCTAATGCGTTATTTCTATAGTAACATAATTCAAGGAGTAACATTTATGTAAGGAGTCTGTGCTTTCTGGGTTTTCGGTAATGTGACAAGCTGCCGTTTTTGTCTTAACACCAAAAGCCAGGGGTAAAAAAGTGTGGAAACAATTGTTTATCTTGTCTTTCATTCGAATGCTCCAGTAGTGCACGTACTGTATCTGTATGAAACAGGCAGCCATTTGAAACCTAGACTAGGAAATGAAGACACCGGAAACACAGGATATAGCTACAGATCACATAAGAGTTCACATACTTTGTAGCTCCGCCAAGCCACCACTGTTGGGCCCTTGAGCAAGGCCCTTAACCCTCAATTGCTCAGATGTATAAATGATATAAATGTAAGTCGCTCTGGATAAGGCCGTCTGCCAAATGCCATAAATGTAAATGTTATTTCACCGTGTTACTCTCAGCTTTTGAGTTAAGATTTCTCATGTTTATCAGAGAAACAGAGCCAAGCACATACAAATTCATGTTGGAAAAAATATTTCTACTGTTGTTCCACCTTCAAAATTTTTTTGTGATTTCGACGCCATACAGGACATACCAACTTATCTAAACACGCAAAAACGCTTGTGTAGGTATCCCAAACAAAGACTTTGGACATTGTTGGACTTTTTGTGTATCATTCTTTTACCACAATTACTGTACAGCCATTATGTAGTCCATAATCCTAGTTTAATTTCACCCTTGTAGCACACATAGAAATGTATTCATGTTCACTCACTCTCATACACGAACCCAACCCACTCTAAACCGTCCCACTCCCTGCTGGGGGTGAGTGGTGTGCTCCAGTTTTGCAAAAAAAAAAAAAACACACTAATGAGGATGATGATGGACAGTGACAGACAGACCAGCAAGCAACAGGGGGTTTCAGACCGACTTTACCCTTCTGTAATGCTCACATTAAAGTGACCCATTTTAAATTGTCACTAAAAGTGGAATAACACTGGAAATATTTTTCCCCCCAACATAAATTTGATTTCATTTTTATTTTATAAAAATGACTTTTTTTTTGTAAATCTGAAGCAGAAAAGTAATGTTATTAAGATCTAATTTTCTGCATCTCCTATTTCCCCATCACCTGTACACACATATCTGACATTAGGAGGACCCTGGAGCATGGGAAGTGACTGTTGCCTGCAAAACTGAACTATCAGTGCATGTTATGTTCAATTAACTCTCATAAATATTCTGTATTTATGAAAATGTGTAATAATAAGGGATCATTTTAAGACCCTACAGATAGTAGGCGTGATGAGCTTCAGCCTTAGTAAGTAGTCAAATGTCAGAATTAATTAATGTCAGAAGCATCAGCGCATCAGGCCCTATGATTGTGAAAAGGATCTTTTAAAATGAAGTAAACTTACCTAAAATTTTGTTCAACGAAATTCCTACAGCTGTAAGAAATTGCCAGATATCAATGAGTGATTTATGGCAGTCACACATTTTGAAAAAAGTTTGATTTTGTTGTCAAGTACAGTACTGTGCAAAAGATTTAGGCACCCTATTTTTTTTAGTACAAACTTTGTTATAGATTTTTGTAGATTGCTCTACAGAATTTCTTTGCATGTGCCTAAAACTTTTGCACAGTACTGTATGTCCCAGTTGTGTTTTCATGGACTAAAACATAAGACTGCTCCATATATGCTGAAGTTAAAAAAAACAAAAAAAAAAACAAACAAACAAAAAAAAACAAGGCATGGCAAATTTCTTTTTCTTTAACTGCCCTATGATATCAAACTGAATATTTTTTATATTAAGTACTGTTTTATGAGCTATATTCTCTCAACTTAAACACAGAATTTGATACTTAACTAAAAAGCACAGTTGTTTTTTTGTATATTTTTTATATTGGTATATTTTTAGGATATTGTATATGACACTTACAGTATCTCACAAAAGTGAGTACACCCCTCACATTTTTGTAAATATTTTATTATATCTTTTCATGGGACAACACTGACGAAATGACACTTTGCTACAATGTAAAGTAGCGAGTGTACAGCGTATATAACAGTGTAAATTTGCTGTCCCCTCAAAATAACTCAACACACAGCCATTAATGTCTAAACCACTGGCAACAAAAGTAAGTACACCCCTAAGTGAAAATGTCCAAATTGGGCCCAATTAGCCATTTTCCCTCCCTGGTGTCATGTGACTCGTGAGTGTTACAAGGTCTCAGGTGTGAATGGGGAGCAGATATGTTAAGTTTGGTGTTATCGCTCTCACACTCTCTCATACTGGTCACTGGAAGTTCAACATGGCACCTTATGGCAAAGAACTCTCTGAGGATCTGAAAAAAAGAATTGTTGCTCTACATAAAGATGGCCTAGGCTATAAGAAGATTGCCAACACCGTGAAACTGAGCTGCAGCACGGTGGCCAAGACCATACAGCGGTTTAACAGGACCAGTTCCACTCAGAACAGGCCTCGCCATGGTCGACCACAGAAGTTGAGTGCACGTGCTCAGCATCATATCCAGAGGTTGGCTTTGCAGAATAGACATATGAGTGCTGCCAGCATTGCTGCAGAGGTTGAAGGGGTGGGGGATCAGCCTGTCAGTGCTCAGACCATACGCCGCACACTGCATCAAATTGGTCTGCATGGCTGTCGTCCCAGAAGGAAGCCTCTTCTAAAGATGATGCACAAGAAAGCCCGCAAACAGTTTGCTGAAGACAAGCAGACTAAGGACATGGATTACTGGAACTATGTCCTGTGGTCTGATGAGACCAAGATAAACTTCTCCAGACCTAAACCCTATTGAGCATCTGTGGGGCATCCTGAAATGGAAGGTGGAGGAGCGCAAGGTCTCTAACCAGCTCTGTGATGTCGTCATGGAGGAGTGGAAGAGGACTCCAGTGGCAACCTGTGAAGCTCTGGTGAATTCCATGCCCAACAGGGTTAAGGCAGTGCTGGAAAATAATGGTGGCCACACAAAATATTGACACTTTGGATCCAATTTGGACATTTTCACTTAGGGGTGTACTCACTTTTGTTGCCAGCGGTTTAGACATTAATGGCTGTGTGTTGAGTTATTTTGAGGGGACAGCAAATTTACACTGTTACACAAGCAGTACACTCACTACTTTATATTGTAGCAAAGTGTCATTTTGTCAGTGTTGTCCCATGAAAAGATATAATAAAATATTTACAAAAATGTGAGGGGTGTACTCACTTTTGTGAGATACTGTATATGGTTACTAATGTATTTCACATGCAACAAATTTAACTCAGTATATAAAGTCTTTTCTGTATCCAGTAGCTGTGCATTGTTTTAAATTACCCATTTAAATTGTTTATTAAAAGTGGAACAGTACTAAAACTAGTACAACAGTACTACTTTCTAACATAGCATTCCAGCCCTGCTAGAGTGTAATATAAAATTTAAAGAGATGGCCTATGTCTATATAATATTGTGTTATACATATTAGAAAATTTAAATCTATATGAGGATTTCTGTAAAGCCACTTTGAGACAATGTCCACTGTTAAAAGTGCTATATAAATTGAGCTGAGCATATTAATGCTGTATGTTGTGTTTTTGTCCACAGTTATAGTCTGAGTGGAGGAGATGGGCAGTTTTCCATAAATCCTGCCACAGGGCAAATAATAACCAGCTCACTTTTGGACCGAGAAATACAGGGCAGTTATGAACTGCTGGTGGTTGCATCAGACAGTGGACATCCAATACCCCTCTCCAGCTCAGCCACAGTTTCTGTGGTTATTAACGACATTAACGATAATCCACCACGATTTCATCACCACCCCTACGTCACACACATTCCTGCCTCTACCGCTCCAGGTAGGTGACATAAGAATGTTGGTTAATGGAATTTTTATAACAAAACAAGAAAAATAAGTGTAATTGAAAAAGGACCATGAGAAGTCTTTACCCTATAAACAATATGGGTTTGTATAATGCATTGCATCATGCTGTATGGGGATGCTAGTAATTAATGAAGAAAACATTTCTAGTCTCATATGGCTGATTCTCTTCTGTTGTTTGGTATGCAGGTTCATTGGTGTTTGCCGTCACCGTAACAGATGAAGATTCAGGCTCCAATGCTCAACTGCACTACTCTCTAAGTGGCCGAAACTCTGAGAAATTCAAAATTGATCCAATCCGAGGAGCCATCACAGCCAGCGAGAAACTCTTTGCCACTTCTGAAGTTACGTTTACAGTTCGTGTCAAAGACGGTGGAAGAAATCCCAAAATGGATAGTACAACTGTAACTGTCCGTTTTGTGTCAGGTGGAGACTTCCCAATCATCAATATCAAAGAAAAAAGCTTCACTTTTCCAGAAAACCAAGCCATCAACACTGTCGTTACCAAAGTTACAGGATCATCTACAAGAGCTGGACCATTATCATATTACATCGCGAGTGGCAACTTGGACAACGCGTTTCATGTAGACCAGCTTTCAGGAGAATTGTCCATCAAAAAGGCCCTAGATTATGAGAACATTGACAAGTATGTGCTCTGGATTGAAGCACGAGACCAAAGCTTTCCCCCCTACTCAGCATACGAGAAGATCGAAATCACAGTGTTGGACATCAATGATAACAGTCCTATTTTTGAGAAAGAACCATTTCATGCTGACATTCTGGAGAACCTCTCACCTCAGAAAGTACTTGTGGTGTCAGCTCTTGATGAGGACAGTGGCCCTAATGGGCAGTTGGAATATGCTATTACTGATGGAAATAAGGACAATAGCTTTAGCATCAATCGGGCCACAGGAGAAATTCGCACCACTCGACCATTGGACAGGGAAAAGATAGCTCAATATGTCTTGATGGTAAAAGCTACAGACCGTGGTACATCACCAAAAAGCACTGCAGTCAAAGTCATCATTAGTGTTCTGGATGTGAATGATAATGCTCCAAGATTTTCAAAAATTTTTAGTGCTACAGTACCAGAAAATGCACCTGTGGGTTACACGGTCACCCGTGTGACAACTACTGATGAGGACGCAGGTGCCAACGCTGTTAGCCGCTACACCATTAGTGATACAAGTCTTCCCTTTAGCATCAACCCCAGTACAGGAGACATTACCATAAGCAGGCCTCTAAACAGAGAGGACACTGATCATTACATCGCCAGGGTCTCTGCTCATGATTCAGGCTGGACTGTCAGTACTGATGTCACTGTATTCGTGACCGACATAAATGACAATGCTCCTAGATTTAGCAGGCCATCCTACTTCCTTGACTACCCTGAACTTACTGAGATCGGCTCACTAGTTACACAAGTCTCTGCCACAGACCTTGATGAGGGATTTAATGGTAAAATATTCTATTTCATTAGGTCTCAGTCTGAATACTTTCGCATTAATGCGAGCACTGGGGAGATATTTATCAAGCAGCAACTCAAATATCAAAATTCAACTGGCCACAGTAATGTTAACTTAAACAGGCATAGCTTCATTGTGACAGCATCTGACAGAGGTGTCAAACCTCTGATGAGTGAAACCACTGTGATTGTAAATGTAATCGACAGTAATGATAATCCTCCCATATTTGAGTCATCCTCCTATTTCACTCCTGTCACTAAGAGCGTCAAAGTTGGCACCAAACTCATCAAAGTTACAGCACATGACAAGAAAGACTATGGTGTCAACTCTGAAATTGAGTATGCAGTATCAGGAGGCAACAGCTCAAGTAAATTCCGTTTGGATAAGCAGACTGGGTGGGTCACTGTGGCCTCTTCTCTTGCTTCTGATGTTAATAAAATTTATCTGCTTGAGATAACAGTGAGAGATAAAGGGACCCCACCTCTTTCAGATAAAACTGCTCTTAAAATTGCTGTTACAGATGAAAATCACCACACTCCAGAGTTTTCTCAAAGCCAGGTTTCTGCCACAGTCTCTGAAAGCCTTACCGTTGGTACAGCAATCCGCACTCTTTCTGCAAGAGACAAAGACAAGGACAAACAGATGAATGGACTCATTACATATGACATTTCTTCAGGCAATGATGATGGCCTGTTTTCAGTCAACAGTAAAACAGGGGTCTTGTCCTTGGCTAAACCTTTGGACTATGAGAAAAAACAAAAACACGAGCTTAGAATATCAGCTACAGATGGAGGATGGATAGCCAAGACCAGCTATGTTACAGTTAATATCCATGTTACGGATGTGAATGACAATCCACCGGTGTTTGACCCTGATGAGTACTTCCCTGTTGTGCAGGAAAATGTGCCAAGTGGTACCACAGTGGTTAAAATGAATGCCACAGATAAAGACTCTGGCCCCAATGCTGTTTTGGCTTATGTCATCCAGTCCTCTGACAGTGACCTTTTCATAATAGATCCCAACACAGGTGTCATCACTACACAAGGTTTTCTTGACTATGAGGCCAAACAAGTATATCATCTAACTGTCAAAGCATTCAACATTCCTGATGAAGAACGGTGTAGCTTTGCGAATGTCAACATTCAACTCAAAGGAGCCAATGAATATGTTCCTCGTTTTGTATCTAAGCAATACTACTTTGAGGTTTCGGAGGCTGCACCCAAAGGCACCATTGTTGGGGAGGTGTTTGCAAGTGATAGGGACTTGGGACAAGATGGTGTTGTTTATTACTTGATTTTTGGCAGAAGCAGGAGAAAAGGATTTGGCATCAACAAAAACACTGGCCAGATCTATGTCACAGGACTGCTTGATCGTGAAAAAGAAGAAAAAATCTCCTTGAAAGTCCTTGCCAAAAATGCAGGGAGTATAAGAGGGGCAGATATCGATGAGGTGTTTGTGAATATCACAATCCTTGATGCCAACGATCCTCCAGTGTTTACCCAAGAGTTGTATGATGTTCAAGTGAGTGAAGGGCTCTCACCTGGAGGTCTTGTCACCTTTGTGAGTGCTGAGGATTCAGATTCTGTACCAAGCTGGAGCAGATTCACCTACTCCATTGCTGCTGACCATGAATCAAGTGCTTTCACAATCAACCCACAAACTGGACAGGTCTCTGTGGCAGCTGAGCTGGATCGTGAGACCACACCTGTGTACAACTTGACCTTGCTGGCTATAGACTCTGGCTCACCTGCAGCTACTGGTACTGCCACTTTGATTGTAACTCTAGAGGACATTAATGATAATGGGCCTACATTAGTGACCATGAGTGGAGAGGTCATGGAGAACCAGAGAGCTGGAACAGCCGTGATGACTCTCAGCGCCACTGATTCAGATCTGGCACCAAATCAAGGTCCTTTCTCCTACAGTCTGCTTACATCATCAGCTGCAAATTACTTCACCTTAACCTCATCAGGGGAGCTTAGCACCAGTCGGGAGATAGACCGAGAACAGATCAGTGATTTCTACCTTTCTGTGGTCATCAAAGATTCCGGCATTCCTCAAATGTCTTCCACAGGCACCATCCATGTCAAAGTCAATGACCAGAATGATAACCCATCTCAGCCTCGCTCTGTTGAGATCTATGTTCATTACTTTGGCAACATGTTCTCTGGAGGCTCCCTAGGGATTGTGAAACCTCAGGATCCAGATATACAGGACACATTCCATTGCACCTTGATCCCCCCTGTTGCAAGCCTTTTTAGTATTCCCAAAGAAACCTGTGACCTCAGTTCAAATTCCCGATCCACGGACGGCACATTTGACCTCTCAGTGCGCAGCAGTGATGGTGTACATGGTGCTGTCAACAGCAATGTGCGTGTTTTCTTTATTGGGTTCAGCAATGCTACAGTGGACAACAGCATACTGATCCAACTCAATTCCCATAGTATCAGAAACTTCCTTAATAACCACTACCTCAGTTTCTTACGCATCGCAAACTCACAGCTAGCAGGTCTTGGTACTGGAGTTCAGCTCTATGGGGCATTTGAGTTAAACAACCAGACCTTCCTCATGGCAGCTATCAAACGTGGTCATGGACAGTATGTAAACCCAAGTGGTGTGACTACTTTTTTCCAGAGTATTAAAGAAGCATTGCACAGGCAAAGTGGGGTTAAAATTGATTCTGTGGACCATGACCCCTGTACTAACAACCCTTGCCAGAATGGCGGCAGCTGCAAACGGCGCCTTGGTGTCGGACCAGACATGATGACTGTGGAGAGCGTCCCAGTCATTCTCGTCTCAAATCGCCCCCTACAGCCCTATGTCTGTAACTGCAGGCCAGGATATGCTGGTAGTCTGTGTGAAACTGACATCAACGAATGTCTTCCATCTCCTTGCCACAATGGCGGAACCTGCCATAACCTTGTAGGTGGCTTTTCATGTTCCTGTACAGAAGGTTTCACTGGCATGGCATGTGAAAGGGATGTCAATGAGTGCCTGTCTAATCCATGCAAGAATGGGGCACTGTGCCAAAATTTCCCCGGTGGCTTCAACTGCCTTTGCAAATCAGGATTTGCAGGTATAGTACAACATGTCACCTAGATCTTATGAGCCACACCACGGCAGCTATTGGTCAAGCCATTGCATATTCTCTTTGCACACAAATATAGCAAAGTTTTGATCCAAGAAAAATATTTGCTTCTGAGAAAATGGAGAGGTGTTGTAACTCTAGCTTTCAGTGATGACTGCCAAAAACCAATTGCTGTTAGGGTTACGGGTTGGGGGGTATCAGCTATGATACATATCAACTTGTGTTTATGTTAAAGTAAATGGGATGATACAGTTTGACCCTAATAAGGACACAACTACAGGCTGACCTTAAGTGCACTTGAGTCAAGTTTCACTACCTGCTTTCTGTGGATTAAAGCCTTTCCATGTTTATGCTTTGAAGAGCTCTGTAAGTTAAGAGTTCATTTGGCAAACTGCTTAATGGAGTCTTGAAAGGGAAAATACTTCAACAGTGCTCTTCTGTTAACTGTTGAATGTAGCAAGCATCTGAAAAGTGATCTAATTATAATGGTTCCTGTAGTGTTAACACACAGTGGTGTAGATTAGCCCCTACTAAATGTAATGGCTAGTTGAAGACTTAATAAATATAACTGAGCTAGTGTGTAAAGGGAGTGAATGCACTTAACTGTTTACGATAACATTACATTGAATCAGCTCTGTTTGGGCAGCTGCTGCCTGTAGCTTTTGGATGGGCCTCTTCATATGGCGCTACAGCAGACGGTTTGTCTCTGGCACACTCAAGCTTTGAGTCATTATTGTCCTATTTTATTATGACCATAATAAATGATCGTGAGCATTCATGTCTGAGGCCCCAGATAAATGGGGGCTGCAGAAGTATTACACCTATTGACTTACAGTAGTTTGCCTGTCCTCCTGCTGAACCCCTAACTTCCTGTTTTGTAGGCCCAATTGTAGGGAAGGAATTTATGTCCCTTAAGCTTTTTGTTTAACATTTCTGCAACCATGGAGAGCAAATGAGAAAAGCTAATCGTAGTTCTGCACATTCATGAGTTTGCATGTTCCCTACCATCTTGTACTGATCACAGTCTGTTTATTTTGTTACTCCCATTGTGTAATGTTCATTTTATTGGCCTCCCAGATCTAGTGAAGATAGGGTATATATATGTTGAGTTAATGCTGTCATGACAGGTATATGCTTTCACCCCCTATTCTTTTAGACACTTGGGTGCATTTACAAGGTGAGAGCCTTTCAGAATTGTTTTGGCTGAGGAGGTTGAAGTAGACCAGAACTAGAGAGAGTGCAAAGGCACAAAATCCCCTGTTGGTTTCTGGGAGCCCCATACATGAACAGCCCTTCACCATATGCCTATGTCATCCTCACCTCATTCATTTTCATGTGTGTTGTTTCATGAACTCAGGGAAAACCTGTGACTCCATCATCAATTACTGTGAGTGTAACCCCTGTTTCAATGGAGGCTCCTGCCAGAGCCGCGTGGAAGGCTATTACTGTCACTGTCCGTTTGGTAAGTCATCACTCCAGCTGCAAAAGCCAGGTGTTCCAGGCTTGTTCTCGAACAGTGTTTATCAGACTTGGCCATGATTCAGGCCATACTGGAAAATATCAAGATTCACTAGGAGTGAAAAATCCATATTTGAAGAATGTAATGCCTCATATCATTTTTTATTCCCAAAATTGTCTGATTTCGGGAATGTTTGTCAATCATTCTGTATGCATAACACTTGTTGGCTTGAATTTACATAAGAAAGATATGTAAAGTCATCATGTCAGTTGAAGAAATACTAATTTATTCCTTCCTGTTTCACAGGCGTTTTTGGAAAACACTGCGAGCTTAACAGCTATGGATTTGAGGAGCTGTCTTATATGGAGTTCCCAAGTTTGGATCCCAACAATAATTATATTTACATTAAGTTTGCCACACTGAAGGAAAATGCCCTGATTATGTACAATCATGACAACCAGACCGGTGACAAAGCTGAATTTCTGGCACTGGAGATCTACGAAGGTCGGATGAGGTTTTCCTTTAACCTGGGCAGTGGCACCTACAAGCTCATGACTATGGTTCGAGTTTCAGATGGTCAGTTCCACACGGTCATAGCCAGGAGAGCTGGAATGGTAAGTCATGAGTAGATTTGTAAAATAACATCCAAACATGGTTATAAGCCATCCAGCTCATTTTCCAGGTCTACTCAGAAATGTCTACTAGCTGTCAACAGACCATTGGTAAACTATTGAAGCTCTTTAGATGAGTGGAAACACATCTTGATTATAGAACAATGTCTTTGACTGCTACTACCAGATATTGGACATCATTGTTTTACTGTATGATTTTCTATTAAAAATATTGCAATCTTTGCAAAGACAGTTTGGTGTAATGTGAACCTGCACTGAGGGAAGCTGAGTGTGAAAGATATGGAGGTTGATATAACACTGAAACGAAACACTAATCAAATGGCTCACAAAACTTGCTCTTTCTTGTGGTTCGTCTTGGCCAGCAATCATGTTTGATTAAACCTGGTCTTTTTTATTTTTATTTCTAATATCTTTAACATTATAAGATGTACAAATTCCATGCAATTGTCTTGTAGTTTTTTGAATCACATCAACCCAAAGCTGAAAACTATCAGACAGTTTGTTTTGGTCAGATGTGAGCATTGGGCTTCCAGAAGTATAGTGGAATCTGCTAAAATGATACAACTCTGGGTTCTGAGATGGTTAGCACTGTGAAATGCTAGCTGCTGCAATTTCTATGTGAGACAATTCTAAATCTGGTCTCAAGATTATTGTGGAGTGAAAGATTAAAACCAAGCTTTCAGCACGTCCCTATGGAGGTGTAAAGAACACCCAATCTGTGTGTTTGGAAAAGGTGTTGTGGGTCATTTAGATGGGTCTGTGTATGCGTGTGTGTGTTTTTTAGACATGAATTTTGAGCAGATGTTAAAGTCATAAGCAACCCTTGGTTGTCCCTCTGTGCTTAAGGTCGAACTATGCGAGTCAAGGCTACATTTGTTTAGTTAAGACGTTCCAGTTTCTGCCCGGAGGCAGTTGCTGACTTTTTTATTGCCATGTTATGACTTAATGTTCCCTTATTTCTACCAAGGAGAGAAGATACAATCAGGGGTTACAGAACTGGCAAAATAATGGCACCTTTTTAAATAAAGCATCCAAAAGGTGCCACTGAAATGGCACTGTGGCTTAGTTGGTTGAAGAGTCGGTCTATTAAAAAGGAAATCCTGGGCTTGAGTCTCAGCAGTACCTTTGTTTTCTGAAGTTCACCCCAGGGCAACTAAAGACATGGCCTTAAGTTTTTTTGCGCAATAGTAGTTCAGTGATTAAGACTTGTTTAAGCCCCAGCACTGACAAGCTGCCAATATATGGGAAGAGACATAACTTTTAAGTGAATCTTAAAAGTGAAACTTGACAGCAAATTTCCTTTTACACGTAGACCAGTAAGTTGGGCAACAAACATGTTTGGAAGAACTGAAAGTTGTGTGTGCCCCAGCTGGATTCATTTTAGAAAAGAGAGCTCACAAACACACACACACACACACATACACACACTCACTACTGTGCAATAAGAGTCTGCCTTGTATAAAAACAAACTTCATATAATCTAAAATCTTGAGCCTACACAATACTCTAATAACTTGCAACAAGAGATCGGTTATTTTTACGTCGTACTACGTCTGGGATTCTTTGCCTTTGTATATCTGTATATCTTTGGGGTCCAAGCTTTCGCCTTTCATATCTTAACGAATGTAATTCTGTGGACTTGGAGAGCCAATTGTAGATCAGTACGCTTGCTGTGCGAGGTCTTTCTTTGCGGCCAAGGCTCTTTGAAGTGTATAGCCTCAGTAATAAAAAGCCCAGATGGTCGAGCCATGCGGTAACTCAACTGTATCAGTGTACACCAAAGCTGCAGAAGACAAATGCGTCTTGTTTCCATCGCTGGTTTATTTTCTCGCAGCCGTATTTCACTCGCCCAAGCCGCAGCTCTGCGTTAACGATTAGGAACGGGGGCTTTTTGCGGGTTTTTGCTGTGTTTACCCAGAGGCCTGTGTGGGCGCCAAGCTTCGCCCCCTGTTTTTCAACACCTTTGCGCTCTTTCCATCTCTCTTGCCACGACCGTCTTTCCTCCCTCTGTTCATAAACCGCAGAGTTGTGGGTTTGGACACAATGGCAGTAAGGAGCCATAGTGTGTTTGTTTAACAACAGAGAGGAATGATGTTTCTATTTAACTCACTGTAACTCTTTATTTCATTCACAACAATTCTGCTTGAGCTCATTTCTCCTCATGTGAACCTTTAGTTTGGGGTCTTCAGTTTAGGAGGATACAAAAAATAGGAAACCACCACAAGCCATTACAATAAGAAGGATACAAAGGAAAAGAAAATCCTAGCAGCTATGCTAACTGGTCCTTAATAGGTTTCACTAATTGTTAGCATTGGTAGCATTGGTTTTTCTTTTGTTTAGCTCAAGTTACTGCAGGAAGAAGGATACAAGAATTAGGAAATTACAAGCAGCCATGCTAACTGACCCTCAATAGGTTTTGCTAGTTGGTAGCATTGTTAGCATTGTTTTTCTTTACCTCATCTCAATTCATTACACAAAGAAAGGAAACCCATAGCAGCCTTGCTAACTTCTCCACAGTAGGATTGTTGATTGTTAGTGTTGTTAGCATTGTTTGTTGATCTTACCTCAAGTCATTGCAGTGAAAAGGATGCAAGAGGGGGAAAGAAATCCTTGCAGCCATTCTAACTAGTCCTCAGGTTTTGTTAATTTGTTAGCATTGTTTTCCTTTACCTCACCTCAAGTCATTGCAGCAAAGGCTAATTTGAGGCTAAGTTTGCTAACAAGTAATTGAATATTTTTTTCCTTTGTAAGGCTGCGTCACTCACTGTTGATCTGTGTGGAGAAGAACAGGAGCCCGGGTACTGCACTGTCAGCAATGTGGCTGTCCATACTGACTGGTGAATATGCACTCATATTTACAATGGTAGCTGTAGGAAACACATAACAATTTTCCTTTCTGCATCAAATTAGCTAAATTAGCTTCCTTTGGTAATTAAACTGCATGCAGCTAATTTAATCATTTTTTATCATCATTTTTTGACATGGTGAGGTTTATTTGGACACAATAGCCTGTGTGTCCTTCTGGGAGCTACTAACTCTATCTTTCTCTCCATCTCACTGTCTTTCTAATTTTCTCTGTCTGGTCTGTCTTCTTATTGTTTTTTCTGTGGCTCACTGCTTTTCTTTCGCACCGTCTCTGTCTCGTATTTCCGTCTCACCGTTTGTATCTCTCTTTTTGCCTTCTCACTCTATCTGTCTGCCTCTCTCTCTTTGTCTCACTCCCTATCTCCTTCTTCCCCAATATCTTTCTCCTTATCCTCTCTGTCTCCCCATTATTCTCACAGGATTTTGGACGTACAGCCGAATCGTTTGTCAGTCGGCGGCGTTCGGGCGATTGAACCGCTCCTACAGCGCAAAAATCAGGTGAACACACACGATTTTGTCGGCTGCATCATGGAATTTGCCATCAACGGACGGCCTCTGGAGCCATCACAGGCTCTATCATCTCAAGGCATCTTAGACAGGTGTGTTAAACATACACATTTACACAAACACACACACACACACACACACACACACACACACGTGTGTAACCGTAGTTATAGGTAGGCTAAATTAACCAGGAATGTATGTTTCATGTCTCTTAAGTCTTGCTTGAGCTAAACCCCATATTTTGCCTGTAGTTTATTTATCACTACTGTCCAGTATGGCGAAGGCAAGATGTTGATTAAGCCTAAAAAAATCTGTGTATACTGTTAGTTTGGTCAATGGAGAAGAACTCTGAAAACACGCACACTGTCTCAGACAGTGAGTGAGAGGGAAAATGACTGGGTTCACTTTTACCAAGTATGTTTCATATGGAGAGAGAGAGAGATACAGTAGTATTAGTGTTTTGATAACTGTTGAAATAAAAACAGTGCTTGGTACTGGACTCTTTTGGGCTTTACTGTATTCATACACACTCAGTGAACCCACCACCCTCAACAGGCAGCTATTGAAGATCACACTACAGTGAACCGCCTGCTGTCTAATACACTTTTATTAGTATCCAAACGTCTGTTTTTGTAAGCTAGAAAAAAACATGCAGTGTTTTTATGGTTTTATAAAATGGAGGCGACAGATCTTTTGCTAATATGCTAATGCAGCTCGCTCTCTTTCCATTTGTTTTTGTTAGTGGAGGGATCATCTCATCTGCTTCTCTGTCTGTCTGTCAATACATCAAAATGTTGTCTTTATATGTGTGTGTGTGTGTGTCTTGCAGATGTCCCAGGATGGAAGGAGCATGTGTCACTAACCCTTGCAGGCATGGCGGGACGTGTTTGGACATGTGGTCATGGCAACAGTGCCAATGCACTGAAGGATTCACGGGCAAATACTGCGAGAAATGTAAGGAATATGATTCAGTAGGGGCGATTTGGATTGATTGGGGAAAATTGGTCAAAGAGGGCAGTTTAATATAGATTGATGGGGTAAGACAGGTCAGAGGGGACTATTTGATATATATTGATGGGGTAAGATATGTCAGAGGGGGCAGTTTGATGTAGAATGATGGGGTAAGACAGGTCAAACAAGGCATTTCGATATAGATTGATTAGGTAAGACAGGTCAGAAGGGGAAGTTTGATATATTGATGTTATAAGACAGGTCAAAGGGAGCAGGTTGATATAGATAGATGAGAAAGACAGGTCAAAGGGGGTGCAATTTGATATAGATCAACAGGGTAATATTGGTCAGAGAGGGCAATTTAAATTGAATACATTGCGTAAAACAGGTCAGAGGGGGCAGCTTGATTTGGAGTAACTGGGTAAAATTTGGTCAGAGGGGGCAGACTGATTTGGAGTAACTTGGTAAAGATGGTTAGAGGGGGCAGCTTGATTTGGATCAATTGGGTAAGATTGGTCAGAAGGGGCAGTTTGATTTGGAGTAACTGGGTAACATTGGTCAGAGGGGGCAGATTGATTTGGAGTAACTCGGTAAAGATGTTTCAGAGGGGGCAGATTGATTTGGATCAATTAGGTAAGATTGGTCAAAACGGGCAGTTTAATTTGGAGTAACTAGGGTAAAGATGGTCAGAGGAGGATGCTTGGACAAAGGCAGGACAAAGAGTGCAGTTTGATAGAGATTGATGGGGGAAATGGGTCAGAAGGGCCGTTTGATATGGATCTGTGAGGCAAGACGGGTCAGGGGTAGTTTGATATAGATCAGTGGGATAAGAAAGGGGAAGACAGGGCAGATCGATGGGGTAAGAGTAGTCAAAGTAGGAACTTTGATTTAGTTAAGTGGGGTAAGATGGGCCAGAGGGGGCAGTTTAATATACAGTAGATCAGTGGGGTAAGTCTGGTTAGGGGGTGCAGTTTTGATATAGAATAATAGGGTAGTAGTGGTAAGATGGGGCAGTTTGATATAGGTCTGTGCGGTAAGACCAGGTAGAGGCTGGCTTTATATACAGTAGAGCGATGGAGTAAGAGGGCTCAGAGAGGGCAGTTGGATATATTGTTGGAGAAGGGCGTATCTGAAGAGTAGTTTAGACGGATTTTTCCTCTTTTTCTATTCTAGTAATTTCTGCAGATTCGGCTCTATCCCTTGACGGTAGCGGCCGTTTGGATTACTCTCTTCGTCAGAGCTGGAAGAGAGACGTGATGATGCAGCGGAATTTGCAGAGCTTCTCACACACATACCCGCAGTCACAAACACACTCGCATACACACTACGAGAGCAGCAGCCTGGAGCTGAAGTTCCGCACTCGCAGCAAAACTGGAACAATTGTACACGTCCAGGAGATCTCTAACTACACTACTGTCAGGGTGAGAAGTAACACACACACACTCCAGCTACACTACTGTAAGCCTGCATTCACCTTAACAAGCGATGAGTTGCTGATACTTTTAGGCTACGAGTAATGCACAAACATTGTTATGGTTGAGTTATTGTGTGTGTGTGTGTGTGTGTGTGTGTGTGTGTGTGTGTGTGTGTGTGTGTGTGTGTTCTGTATTTCCTCACTCAGCTCTAGTTTAAGTTTGACTAATTCTGGGCACAAAGCCAATCACTCAAACCCTCTGCATCTTTTCATCTCTCTCTCTCACTCTCTCTCCACCAATTATTTCATCTTTCTTCTATATTGTCTCTTTTATCACTTGTCTCTAGCGTTGTCTCGGCAGCATACTTCTTATTTCTCTCTCCTTCTTTCTGTCTTCTACTTCATCTCTCTATTCCTCTCCTCAATCCCTTTTCTGCCCATCTTCCTCTTTCTCCATCTGTCATCCCTCTTTCTTTCTTTCTTTCTTTCTTCTATTACTAACCTCCTGTCATTTAACATTTTATCTCACACACACACACACACACACACACACACACACACACACACACACACACACACACACACACACACACACGCGCACACACAGTATCAGTACATGATGCTAGAGAGGTCAAGATTTGTTCCCCAGATTGCTTTTCACTTAGGTTTTTATTTTTTTTTTTGGCAAGATGGATTTTCCATTTCCAGAGTTTGTGACTGTTTTAAATCACACAACCTGCACAGTGTACACTCTTCCCTCTCTCCCCCTCATGCTTTACCTCTTTTCTCTCCTATTACATGTTACTAGAGACATTTATCTTTCTCTCTCTCTTTCTCTCTCTCTGGCTTCAATAGAAGTCATCCTCAAACTGAACTCAGTGATGGAAATGTGTGAACGTGAGACGCACACTATCAAGATTTAATCTCTCAATCTATCCATCGCGAACTGCCTCTCTCTCACTCTCTCGCTCTCCCTCTCGTACTTGGCTTTTACTGTCTGTCTTTCTCTTTATCAACCAACAACCTTTCTTTCCTTCCTCTCTTTCCCTTTGTCTCACTCTTTTCCTTTTGCATATTCTCTCTCTTTCACACACACACACACACACACACACACACACACACACACACACACACACACACAGGCCTTACTCTCCTTTGAGATATTTCCACTGATGTGTGTATTACTGTAGTTAAATAGTGCACTAACCCTGACCTGAACCTCAGTAACCAAACGCTTCTCCTTGTTCCTTGCACCAGCTGAAGAACGGGAACCTGCAGTACGTGTCTGACGCTGGCGTGGCGGGGAAGGTGGAGAGGACTGTGGGAGATGGAGTTTTCTCAGATGGTCAATGGCACACGCTGCTGTTACAGAGGAATGTCTCCTCCACGACTATTCTCATCGACGATTCAATTCTGCGTGTCATCACACGCACCACGCAGGACTTTGGAGGTCTGGGCGTCCTCACACTGTCGCTCGGAGGAGAGCCGCCACGGACCAACCTGCAGAAGACCACACCAGGTTCACCAGTCACATCTTCACATTAGCTTTAGGTTTTTGTTTTATCAGTTATCAAAAACTAATCCAACGTTTCCCTGTGCTGAGCCTTATTACTGAAGAATCCATTATTTTATCACTGGGACCTGGGATCTGTATTACAGCTGTATGGGAAATATACCATGTGAAAGGATGATCACAATGGAATAATAGATTGACAGTAGAAATCAGGAATAACTAAGAAGACTTAACGTGACTAAAATTGCACTGTAATTACACTTAGTAGGATCTAAACCAGTTCCTCCACTGAGACAACTCAATATTATGTCACTTGTGAATTTAGAGCTATCCCAAAAATTTGGGACGAAAGGAGGAGGAGGAGGAAATATGCACACGAGGTGTGAACCTGAGCTCAATATTTACAGTGTAACCAGGTTTACCATGGTTATATTACACCATCTTCATTACACAAGAAACCTTCTGAACATTCTGCGATACTAAGACATAATCCTGCTGAACTTTTTGATTATTTCCATATAATTCTATATGGAATTATACCAGCAAAAAATGGTGGATCAGATATCAGTGAAAACGTAACAGATAGAGGATCCTGGAATTGGATTTGGAAAAGAAGTTTTTTTTTTTTTTTTTTTTTTTTAGAATAAAGAGATTTCCCCTGTTTTTTCGTTTGTTAGGATTGCTTTTATTATAATTATACTTTATTAAAGTAAGACTCTTTCTGTGAAAATGTTCTACAGTTAAAAAAAAAAAAAAAAAAAAAATTTAAAGCTTAGTAGTTTTAAAAGAAAATAATACTGGATGGGTATTGGTATCGGCTGATAATCAAGGTTTCAGTATCAGTATTTGAAAAGAAAAAGTGGCATTGTGCTATTTCTATTAATTGTCAAATTTTGTCTATAGAACTACTTCTGCAAATTTAATACATGCCCTTCACTTGTGCTAATTTGCACACACAGGCATCAGTTCTTAAAGTGACTTTCAGGCTAATTGCATCAACACCGCATTTATTTTGCCCGTTTTCATAGAAATGCCCTAAACTGCATATTCATTAAGGCAAATGAGCAAAACAGCCAACACGTGCAATTCTGCTCAAGCGAAAGACGCAATCATTTAGTACGCTGCGCATACACGTTTACCTTATGCGTTCTTTATTTTTGGGCAAGCCTAGGCAGGCAGTATCTTTAAATGTAAAGTTACAGGGAAAATAATTCTTGTGGGGAATACTTGTAAACTAGATATTCTGTGTGTTGCTAGATATTCTGTGTGTTATTTTTAATGGATATAGCCAATAAGACCATTCTCACAGCGCATACTGTATATTAGTAAAGAATGATCGATAATAATAGAAATTTGACAAGGCGAGTTGTACTAGCAGGCTATTAAATTAGTATGTTGGCATATACAGCAGCTTGTGCAAAAAAACATTTTTAACTAAATGTTAGTTCAGAATGACAAGTTCTTGATAACGGTTGAAATTCTTTACCAACTCTTATTGGATCCAGGAGTGTCTGGATTTTTTTTTTTAGATAACATCTTTGGCCTCGTACATTGGGTTCAAAACAATCTGGGTGAAATGGTGATGTGACTAATCAGAACGTGAGCGATCGTGTTTCCTCTTGATGTTGCTTCACCAACATAAACAGATGTTTATTGAATTTACCCCCTTCCCCCTCCCCCCTCCCATGTAAATGGAGAGGATTTGGTTTTGCTTTATTAGAGACGAAAAGGCCAAGTCGGCTTGGCTGAACCTGATCTCTAACCTGCACGCAGGGAAACTTTTATGTTCCCATATTTCAGATGCCGTTAGTTTAAATTTGTTGCAGTGAGATAAAGAGAGCAAATTTGGCCAGATGTTGCTATAAACAGGGGCTGTGTGATAAATAATGTGTTCTTGAGTAAAAAAAAATGTTTTAATCCTCTCATAATACTAATAATATCCCGCTAATGCTAATAACTATGCTAGTAATCCTCCTTTGCTAATAATAATGCTAGAGTATTAATAATATTCCTAACTAATATTCCTACTCTGCTAATTCAAACAATAATGTTAATTAATGTTAATATTAACCTGCTGATTATCATTCCGCCATTAATTTCATTAACAGATAATGAGATTGTTAGATATATTGTTACTATAGTACTACTAAAGTAGTATTTAGAGTAGTAATAAAGCTTTAAAAGTAATAAAGTAAAAGTAATAAAGCTTTAAAGTAGTAATAAAGCATTAATATTTCTAAACCTTTTTGCTGTTGTTGGTGATAATAATAATTATAATAATAATAATAATAATAATAATAATAATAATAATAATAATAATCCTAACATGAATGCTAATAATCCTGTCTGTTAATAATAATAATGCTAACAATACCTAACACTTAGGGATATTCAAGGTTGATTAGAATTCTTTTATGAGTACCTCTAATAATACTATACTAATATAAATGCCTACTGTAATGCTAATAATATGATAATCATAATGCCAATAATACTCTCTTTGTCTCTTTTCAGGTTTTGATGGCTGCTACGCATACGTAAAGTACAATGGCGAGCTCCTGCCATTCTCCGGCGACCACCGAACTGTCTCCATCTCTATTTCCGGGACGGACGAGTCAGTGAAAATCGGTTGCCGTGGGCCAAACATGTGTGCTAGTGCCCCCTGCTGGGACGGCATGATGTGCGTCAACCAGTGGTTTAGCTACCAGTGCGTTCCTCCTGGAGACTGCGCTTCCAGTCCCTGCCAAAACGGCGGCAGTTGCGTCCCTGCTAACCGTGGTGGCTTTAGCTGTGTGTGCGATGAACTGTACACAGGACGAGTGTGTGAAACCCTAGTGGCATGCCTGGATGCAACTTGTCCACATGGTACGGTATGCAGAGTTGGAAGCAATGGAGGTTCTAATTGTGTTTCTGACTCCAATAACGAAGAATTCATTTTGCCAATTTGGGCAGTTCCAGCGATTGTGGGCGGCTGTGCCACGATTCTCGCTCTGTTGGTGCTTGGCCTTATTTTACACAATCACTGCAAAGGTGGCGGAAAAACGGCCGTACCAAAGGAGGAAAAGAAAGCAAAGAAAAAGAAAAAGAAGAAGAAGGGAAGCGAGAACGTGGCATTTGATGATCCAGATAACATCGGGGATGTTGACATGACGGTGCGGAAACAGCCAGAGGGAAATCCAAAGCCAGATATTATTGAGCGTGAGAATCCTTACCTGATATATGATGAGACAGACGTCCCAGAGAGTGGTGATACGATTCCGAGTGCACCGGAAATCGCGGAAATTGAGCACTATGACATCGATAATGCCAGCAGCATCGCACCATCTGATGCAGACATTGTCCAGCATTACAAGCAGTTCCGAAGCCACACCCCAAAATTCAGCATTCAAATCCAGCGCCATAGTCCTCTGGGTTATGCTCGCCAATCGCCACTAACATTGGGCGCTGCTAGTTACACTTACCAACCTTCATACACTCAAGGACTCCGCCAAACTCCACTTAGCCATGCCCCCTGCCCTACACCTACCCCTTTGTCCCGCCACAGCCCTGCACATTTTAGCAAACCGGCCTCATTTTACCGCAACACACCAACACGGGAGATGAATCTGAATCTGGCGAGGCGTGATGGAAGCCCGCTAGACCTTCATGGAGACACTTGCCAGTCAGCAGCTATCTTTAATTACACAGCATCACGCCTTGGAAGGCGCAGCAAGAGCCCACAAACGATGGCGGGTCACGGGTCAAGACCTGCGAGCCGCTTGAAACAGCCAATTGAGCAAATTCCATTGGAGACCGGGCCTCCTATTGGATTGTCTATAGAAGAAGTGGAGCGACTCAACACTCCACGACCCAGAAACCCCAGCATCTGCAGTGCTGATCACGGACGCTCGTCGTCTGAGGAAGACGCCCGACGTCCGCTTTCTCGTGTGCGAAATCCTGCAGATGGAATTCCAGCACCGGATTCGTCCTCCGAGAGTGACTCGCATGACTCCTTCACCTGCTCCGAGATGGAATATGACCGGGAAAAACCAGTCAACTATGGTTCTCGAGTTCCAAAACTATCACAAGTTAACGAATCCGATGCTGATGATGAAGATTACGGAGGGGGAAGAATCAAGCAAAGGAGATATTCGAGTCGTAGGGCGGAGGGCGGGGCCAGTGGAAGCCACGCCCCCTTTGGGGAGTATCAGCATCACACACTGCCCCACAAACTGGGCCAAGGATCTGGCAACTTCAACTGGGACAGCCTACTAAACTGGGGACCAGGATTTAGCCATTATGTTGACGTTTTTAAAGATTTAGCTATGCTTCCAGAAAATTCTAATGCTGCTAACGATGTTGAAATGAACAGCGGCGATGGTTCGGTTACCATCATTGCCGAGGGAGAGGCAGAGCAATACGTATGAGATATTCTCTCTTGGACCAATCAGGACTGGATGGACTATGGACAGAGAGAAGGCGATCGCTTGCAATAATAAATGTTCTTCTTTTTTTTGTCTTTGTTTTTTGGTACTTGTATTTGTAAGAAGACGAGCTTAAATGCAGTAAGGCAAAGCGATACATCTGTGATGATTCTCCGGATCCCTGTTAAGTAAGAAAGATTTTAAGTAGTCCAATAAGTCTGAGTCCATTACCAAAAACTGTTTGTATTTGACTGTTGATTCTAGTGTTACAGAGTCCAAAATCCCAAATAAAAACATTAGCAATGGAGCTACTTGCTCACCAAACCACAGCAGGAAGTTTGAATTTTACCAGAAATTAATATCCTCTCCAAGCACTATTTAAATTGTCGCAGCACCATATTAGGGCTGCACAATATTAATATATATAATACCATAATAAATTCAACCATCACTTGTACTTTTATCGAACAAAATGACCGTCTCTATTCAGTTACAAGTAGCTGATAGAGCTTACAGAATATTGGTTTCATTTCTCCTCAGTTCCATGTAATAACTTATTTCTGTAGATGTCAAATAAAAGTATCATTGAAACCAGGTTTTGCATAGACTCAGACTTTTGGACTGTAGCTTTTAATACTTCTTCATGGATCCCATAGACGTCCATAAAATCCGAAAGGTCCTTGATGACCCCATAGACTTTCATTTGCGTTCTTCCGTGCAGCAGAAAGCCAAGGGAGGATGTGGCTGTTTTAACAGCATGACCATATGAACTTCATCAAAAAAAAAAAAACAAAAAAAAAAAAGAAAGAAAGAAAAAAAAATGAGCTCCTCTCATTCCAGCTCTCCAAACATAAAGTAGGGTCCAAAAGTCTGAGTGCACTACTGAGAACTGTTCTCACAAACTAATATGGTTTGGTCAAATGATATTTCTCAATGTTTGGTTTGACATTTAAAAACATGAATGGCGTACGCACATGACGTTCTGATAGATTTCACTTTCTGAACAATGGATCCGTCTCAGTTATAATAACTGAGGTTATTACATAATGAGGATTGACTGAAGGAAATGTTTTTAGTGATTGATACCTGATGGAATAGAAACAGTTTCTGGGGCACTCAGATTTTTTTTCCCTTCATTTTACCAGACTCCTCTGGCCTGCTTCTCACGTGAAAGAGGAGTGTATGCGAGCGTGTGTAACGCGATAATACCTGCAGGTATCTGGGACAGCCATCTTTCTTGAGGCTAGTTCACTTCCTGTCCTGTAGGAGCCATCACTTGTGACCTTTGACCTAAAGCAAAATCCTCATAATACTATGAACTTGTGTACATTTTGTATCAATGAAGGAAATTCAATGTTCTCTATTGTTGTTGTTGTGTGTTTTTTAATGAACTGTTTCTACTTTTTTAATTAACTTAAAGTACTTAAGCAGTGTTTTTATGGATATTTTTTCATATGCTGGAAATGATCTTACTTTCAGGGGAAGTAAGAGTGAAGTACTTAATTTTTTTTAATTTTTTTTTTTACATTTGTTACTTATGTAACATCACTATTTTCCACTTTTTTTGATAAAACTATAACATACTGTATGCTTTATATGTGTAAGAGCCAATAACAGAATAAAAAAAAACAACAATATTTATTTAAAAAGACGCAATTTCGAGACTAATGCAACAATACTTAACAAAAGCAGGACATTACGCCAGAATGCCATCCAGTGAGCGTTCCTAGTGAGGAGTTGAAGTGAAGTTTGGATGAGTTGAATAAAGTGTTTCAAAGACCGATTAAGACTGTGTGTCAAATGGAGGTCGGCCAGTCCTGAGCGAGAGACGAACTAGAGCGAAAGGATTGGAGTGAAATAGATACTTTTAGTTTGTTTGCTGTTCGGTTTGGTGACTTTTAATAATTAAACGGCCCCCCAAAAAAACATTGTCTGAGGGGCGTGTAGGACTGAAAACGTACTTCCCGTAGTTACGGCGCTGGGAAAACAAAACAAACGCTTGCCAAGTGCTCGTAGAAATCGCAAAACTCATCTGAGCACGGAGAACACGCAGCCAGCACTAAGTAAATAATTAGTTGATTATATAAATAGCTAGTTTAAAAACGTCGTAAGGATCGCATCCAGCGTTTATTTTCGTTCTGTTCCGTGGTCCAAATATCCAGAACACATGGCACTTCGGCATCGCTACAGCTCTGTCCCTTGGCTCGGTTTAATAGCTCGCATCTAGAAAAAAAAAAAAAAAAAAAAAACGTGCAGCCTGCAACCCAAAACACTTCCTGCAATCAGGTCGATTCAGAGTTTTCTCACTGTAGTCGAATCACACTAGATTTCACCTGGATCTGGACGAGACCACCTCGCTCAGACGCTCTCGGAACGCTTATTTTGGTCTGCAGCCGAGTGTGATTTCTGTGCTGCCCAATCAAACGGCACAGAGGAGGAAAACGCCCCAGGGTCCGATTCGAACATGGTATACAGTACAGTATGTGAAAGCTTTCGTAGAATGGCTTGACTGTGAGAGAGATATATAGAGAGAAAGATTTCTACACTTTATACACACTTGGCAACTTCTTCATCACTCAGTGCAGTCAATACTGGCTTAACTTCCTTAAAATCCCAGGAATACTGTAAAAATCCCAAAATGTTTATATGATACCAAGCTTTAAAAAGTCTGTTCTGAGAAGTGTCCAGATGTGGCCTAGTATTTTCAGGAACGTGTTTAACTGTCCGAGACTTGCTGCCTTCTACACCAATGTACACTAAGTAAGGAATAATACACTGTGGTCCGTGCTGATACAGGAAAATAATCAACAACCAGGTGGTGTGATGGAGTTAGTTACCACACGGAAGTGGATTATTCGTCCTACGGTATACCACAGGGATTTGCCAATGAATAAAATTTCTAATTTAGTTATGTACAACGCGTCATGCTTTTAAACCATCTATAGTTACATTTAATGTTATAGAACATCCATGAAACAAGTTAGTTCCTGTTATCACTCAATTTATAGCAGAAATAAACAGTCCCTCCTCCATGACTAAGCTTGTCGTGTTACTGACAAACCCGAACACGCGAACTCGCTCATCTTTCCGGAAGACGTTCCTGTGCTGGAAACCTTCCTGACACTGGAGACTCCTTCCACAAATGGTACATAAACGGAACACTTCACCGTATCAACGAGAATACCGTTTTCTTTATTAAACAACATGTTTTTATTAAACTGTTTATTATCAGTCTTAGATTATGTGGCGCGTCCGCCATACGGGTCCCTGTGAATGGCTTGTTACTATACCGTCAGAGCTGCTGTTATAGAAAATGAATCCGTACCTTCTGATTTGAGAACTGTGGAATTAGCAGAATAAAATGCAATGGAGCAAGTGGAGAGAATCCAGATTGTTCAACCCTACATAAGTTATTGAGCTGTCTCAGTAAACTACACTCACCAGGTTCCCATTTGCCCACAAGGTTGATAAAAGAATTGATAAAAGGTTGTAGGAAATTCACAATTAGTCAGACATTGTACTGCATATTGTACCTACAACAGGAACAACAGAACAGAGTTTTTTGTGATTGTTGTGGCCAAAAATTGTGATGCAACTTAAGAGTTTTTTGTGCTTTTTTGCGGAAAACTACTTGAATTGGTGAAATTGCAATTGCACTACATAGTTTTGCACGGTCTTTCGCAGTGGTGTTTGTTGGTAAATGAGACCTTTTAGCTGTACTCATTTATTCGACGCACGTGAATCGGAGAGGGCTTTGGCTGAATGCACGTTGTGATGATGTCACATTACGAGTCTTGGTCCAAATCTGCGTAAAATCTGCTGTAATTTTGAAACATCGCAAGCTCCTCCGAACATTGCGGAGTCTGCTTGATTCTGCGTTCATTTCTGCCATTGCAAAATCGCAAAAGCCTTGAGGGACCGACTGAAGTATTGACTTTTTTGTAAAGTTAACTTAATCCTTCATCTGCTCCTTAGCATGTTCATGGCAACAACAACAACAAAAAAAAACAAAAAAAAGTAATAAATGTCATATTGTATGGTAATGTGGAACGTTTAGGGCTTGTCACAACAAATTAAAGAACAAGACATTAAACAGAATGTTATGGCAAATGTCAGTACGGGCTTTATTCCGAATATTGAGGCCAATATTCTTTAAGCACTTCTTGCATAGAACAGGGTGTGCTGAGCAAAAAAGCACAAGCTTGTCAAATGGGTCTGTTTTATAGAATGGAAAAAAAAACAACAACCCATGTATCCGGTTCTTCATCTCTCCAGTTTAAAAAAAAAAAAAAAAAAAAAAAAGGTGGGAATAAATCATTTGGGGGCATGCTGTCACAAGAAAACTCATCAGTTACGATATTTCTGATTTAAAGCAGATTATTCTTCTAGAACAACAAGTTCTCATAGTTATTCCTCATATACCACAGCAATATACCGACTAAAACTAAAAGTTTGCATTTGTTAACAACGATACATTGTACTTTTTATCCATGTATAGTTACATTGATTACATTCCTGTAATCACCTGTAATCACAAGTATAAACCAGGCTTAAGATGGTGCACGAGACTGAACTGATGAACTGCGAAGTTAAAAGACAGAAAGTCTGCATTATTCATAAAGCATCTCTAGATTGTTACACATTGCAGGTGTGTGTGTGTGTGAGTGAGAGACCTTTGTAGAGAGAAACTGTGTGTCTAAGTGTAAGCAAGAGTCTGCGAGAGTGTGTACATGTGTATGATGTGTAAGAGAGAAGGAAAGAATGAGAAGAAAGAAAAAAAATTAGAAGAGACAGATGGAGTAAATGAAGATGCAGATGGTTTGGGGTCTAAAGTAAATCGCTGACAGCTGGCTGATGGCACTTTGTGGTTTCTCTCTCTTTTTTCTCTCTCATGTATACACACATATACACACATACACTCTCTCACACACACAACAATGAACTAAATGCTTTTCCTCACCAGTCCTATAACCTCTATAGTGTCTTGTCCACTATTTGTGCCCTTTGTAAGCCATCTAACATATTGGTTTTGTTTATTTTTAAGTGTTCATATGCTGTTATTCTGAATTATTACCCATAATACCATGATTTAACCGAAAGGGATTAGTTTACAAACGCGACTGATTTGATAATGATTCCATAATGAAATAAAGTGATAACCTTGTTATTGCTGACATATACTGTCCCATCTGAAACTATTGGAACAGCAAGGCCAATTCATTTGTTTGTGCTATACACCAAAAACATTTGGGTTTGAGATCAAAAGGTGGATATGAGACGAGAGTTTAGGATTTCAGCTTTTATTTCCTGGTATTTATATCTAGATGTGTAGAACCTTTTGTATCAGACCACCCAATTTTTAGGCGAGCAAAAGTATACGAAGGATACCTTCACCCTTGCCCTGTGGAGGTTGTTGGTGACGTCACTGACTGTTGTCTTTGGGTTTTTCTTCACAGCTCTCACAATGATTCTGTCATCAGCTGTTGTCGTTTTCCTTGGCCGACCCATTTGTTGTCTGTTGCTCAGTACACCAGTGGTTTCTTTCTTTTTCAGGACATTCCAAATTGTTGTATTGGCTATACCCAATGTTTGTGCTATGCCTCTTATTGACTTTCCCTCTTTTCTCAGCTTCAAAATGGCTTGCTTTTCTCCCATAGACAGCTCTCTGGTCTTCATGTTGGCTTATCCTTTTTAACAACAAATGCAGTCATCACAGGTGAAACTGAAGGCTAAAACCACAAGCAGATGTTCAGAGCTTTTTGTTGTTTAAACAATCAACCTAACAGGACACACCTGGGTAACAAAATATTTTTTTGTGATGCGTGTGCTGTTATAGGAAAATAATCAACGATGGGGTGATGTGATGCAAAGCAGATTTATTGTTACATACAAGATGCAAGATACAGGACTCTTTTTTTGTCACACAACAGTGTTGGTGGTAATTTGGTTCGGGACAGCTCAGCATGTAAAAAGCTGCAGTACTATAGTATTTATGGCAACCAGTTGAAGTGTCATATCAAGGGACATATCAGCAGCGTCTGAGGAGAGAAGAGTTGAGTTCTCTGATGGCAGACGGAAAGAAGCTTTTTCAGAAACGGCTCGTGTTTGACATCAGTATCTTCTTTTGCCAGTCTGTATCTTTCATCTTGTTCTTGAAATTAAGTGCAGCTTGATATCCATCCATCCATCCATTTTTCCATACCGCTTATCCTATACAGGGTCGCAGGAGGAGCCTGGAGCCTATCCCAGGGAACTCGGGGCATAAGGCAGGGGACACCCTGGACGGGGTGCCAATCCATTGCTGGGCACAATCGCACACACATTCACACACAATTTGGAAATGCCGATCAGCCTACTACAATGCATGTCTTTGGACTGGGGGAGGAAAGCAGGGTACCCAGAGGAAACCCCTGAAGTACCAGGAGAACATGCAAACCTCCTGCAGCTTGACATGTTACCGAGAAAAACAGACGTGCTATCGGGTGTCCATGTGGGACCATCCAACAACAGCAGAAAGTGAGTCTCAAAAAGTGCAAAATACTCCAGATTTACACAAGTATATAAGCAATGGCACTTCAAATCTATGTTTATAATTCATGAATTTTGACAGGGGGATCAACTGTATAAAGTGAGCAGCCTTACAGCATGAAAATATTTCTGTTCTCGATATAACTGTCACTAGGCCTCAGTTCGTCATTGACATTCGAGGAGATTAGCAGAGACTGAAGACTTTTAACCATAATACATTTCTACGAACTACGTGTTATTTAGTCCAGTCAAATGTAGATATAACCAGACATTTAACCAAAAATTAGGCATGCATTTTTAAAACATGCATTGCATTACAGTATCTACAGTGTTTATCTCATAGGTAGCGAACTACAAATTGTGTGAAAGTTATGACATTTTCTTTCTCAAATGACTTATTTATAATGCAGCATCTATGTACGCTACTCTAACGCAAATCACATACATTTCCACGTGTTTATGTGAGTAACATGCGACCCAATAGTCCTCTTTGGTTAATACCGATGCTAACGCGAATCGTCTTCTTCCTCTTGTACCAAACAACAACAACAAAAAAAACTACATTAAGTGCTACATTCTTCAGTACACACTAGCAGTGTGTATGGAGTGAAAGAAAACACTCATAAACTTGGTTCATACGGCTAGAGCATAATTCATTTCCCTCAGAGTCATAAAATAATTGCAGCTAAAAGCTGAACACTTCTTTCCACAACCAGCATGCCACTGGTCTGGGTGTTTTAATGCTGAAATAGTGTGCATGCCATTGGTGAACACAGATCTACCCATGTCTCTGTGTGTGTGTGTGTGTGTGTGTGTGTGTGTGTGTGTGTGTGTGTGTGTGTGTGTGTGTTGGTAGTTGAAAAACACATCTGGATCTGATCGTGACGGTATGAAGCGCTGTTTCAGCACTCACTGAGACTCTCACTGCTGACTAGAGAGGCCTCGAGCTAACCAGGGGGAAAAAAACACTATTTGTGTGTGTGTGTGTGTGTGTGTGTGTGTGTGTGTGTGTGTGTGTGTGTGTGTGTGTATGGATATGGCCCTTTGTTCGAACAAATTTAACATTTCTGTAAAGACAATGTGAATACTTCTGCATTAACCCCAGCTCCTGTTCTGTTCTGAACTTTCTGAATAACATGAAGCCGTCAAAATTGCACCAGCCAATCACATACAGCCACATACAGGGATACTGGAAAAAATAAAAAACCCACACCATTATTGATTCCAAAAATCTCGAAAACTGAACACAACTGTACTAAATAGTGCGTCAAAACAATACTCCGTAACATACACATAAAAATACACACATTAGCAAGGCTACGCCGTATTTGTATATACACACAAATATAGACAAATAGTTTACCAATGCTACGCCTGTCTTTCAAACATAAAAAGACCTCAAATATTTTAAGGATTATTTTGGATTTTTGTGGAAGCAAACACAACAGCACCACCAAACAAAACGTTTCCACAGATGTATAAAAGTTTCAGAAATGCTGAATTTCCTAATACTCGTGTGAATATTGATCACCCATAAAGTGAAACAATCAGGGTAAAGACTGAGAAACAGAAGTGGAAGTTATTTTTGACTTAATTCTATGTCAATAAAAGCATTTAATAATATATTATGTTAATAATTTTACTACGTGGTGTTGCCATATGGCCATATCTCCAATTTTTTGATAGGCAAAACTATTATTTTTCCTATGTCACTGGAAAAAGGAGGCTTTAACTTCAACATAATAATAATTAACAAATAAATAAATAAATAAATAAATAAATAAATAAAAGCCGTGTCACATGACCAGGAAATGCTGTTTGCACTTCACATGGAAGTTATCAATGGAGGCCTCTCAAAATGTGAATATTTTTTCCATATTTAGGCAAAACTGCTTAAAGGAAGAAAAAAATTCAACACTCTGAGATAAGTTAACATTTATTTTTTGTCATTTAAATAAGTTTATATATTTTGAGATTCTGTTAAATGATAGAATGTAATTGTTGCCATATGGCAACAACATACGATAATGGAACTGTGGTTTGTGCATTCATGAACTGGGCTTTTTTTTTTTTTTAACTATCAAAGTAAGAAAAACTTGTAATTTCAGACATTTTGCAATAGCACCTTATTTTCTAAATTTCACGTTTCAAGAGAAAGAATTAAGAATTCAAGATAAAGAATTAAAAAGATACTTCACCCAAAACATGTTTGGATCTAATTTTTGTATGCATTTTGAATGAATAAATCTGTCCACATACTTTTTACAACTGTGCTTACTAGGTGGCAAAAAACTCTGCAACTTATAGTTTGGAAAATGCAGTAATTGGAATTGTAATTTCATACATTTTGTGTTATTTTTGACTATGTGATACTTTCCACCATTGCACATTGTTGCCATACGGCAACAATTTACCATATAATATAAATGTAAACTACCATACGAACCATTTACGAGTAAATCCGTTTGTATCCAGCTTGATAAATGAGGCCTGTTGTTTATACCTCTTTGCTCATAAATGCGTAACACTCCATCAGCAGTGACTGAGACGATGCACGTGAAATACAGTCATGGGTGTAATGAAGGCGAATGAGTTGGATTATTTACTCTGTCATCCTTTTTCCCCTGAAATGCCTTTAGAGGAGAAACTAAAAGTAGCACACACTGTCCCAAATACAAATTACACAAAATGACATAACCATAAGTTTTTTGGTTTGAATAAGATGGTTACAATTTTTCTGTTTACTCTTTATGTTCGGTATGCTGAGGAAACACCACATGACCCCAATAGAGCATGACAGACTTGAAACTCTTAAAAAAAAATTTTTATGTAGTTTGCCAGACATTATTCTTAGTATGCCATTGAACACCAATGCATGATGCGAATGCATTATCAAGCTATTAATACACAGATATTAGGTCTTTGGTCTCCCATCTAATATCATCAGAGTGGCCATCACTGACACACTATTAAGCAAGTATGCTAAACAGGAAGTACAATGTCAAGGTAATCTATATGATTCTCTACACAGGGAAGTCACAGTGAAGATTCTTTTGATTCACATTGCCTGTGGCTCCAGCCCAAAATAGTTTTATGATCTGTTTAATAACACAAGTTGAATTTCCTGTTTATGACTAACTGTTTGGAATGTTGTTTTCTCCCTAATGGTTTTAGCCATGTTGTGCTGTTTTTATGACTTGTGATATTTTTCATTGTTCCTGTGTAACGTGTTTATGCAGACAAAGTGGTTTAGTTGTTATATTAGAAGTAGGCTATTTTATTAAAAGCTTGAGGTTGCGTGACTTCGGCACTATATGTGATTATTGACTGCTAGTTTGTGACAAAAGTATAAGTAAAAACAATATAGATCGCTATACCTGCTTAGTTATGGATTCTGGCATGAACCTAATGTAAAAATCACCTCATGTTTAAGCCAACTTTGACATGCTAACCCACAAATCCTAATGCACTCAAGTTATCCACAGTTTGGCATTTTTTTCTGCGAAAAATTGGCCAGCGGAGCTTGATGGCATTGATAAGACTACTAGGTTGATGAAACCCCACAATTCCAGTGTGGCTAACATAAATTGAGGCTTAATTTGAGTTGACCCCAACATTAAAAAAATGACCTCAGTTCAGGCCAAAGTTAGCATGCTAAGCCACAAATCCTAGTGCATTCATTTAGCTTTTTTTTTTCCCCTGCCAAAAATGTCTGACTGGCTTGATGAGATTGATAAGCCAATTAGGCTGTAGGTCAGCGAAACACCACTGGTCCATTGTGGCTGGAAGCTAAATACAAATGCAAAGCCAAATACTGTTTATTTGTCAAGTTTTCCCAGGTTCTTAGATAGATGTTGACATTTCTGGAATAACGCTGCTCAGCAACATACAATACGTTCCATCAAATCTCACTCAGGGAGAAAGAACACAAACACTCACAGAAACACATAAAACAGTGTGCTTTCGAGGACAGAGATGGATAGACGAAAACAAGTGATCTAGAGAGGAAACAATGTAGTCGTTCCATGCCAGGAGCTTTCAATAACAGAACCAGATGACGCAACGGATTCTGGGTAAATGCTGACTTGTTGCTTCGTCATTGTACCCACTGCAAATTTTATTCCTTAATAGTTATGTTTATTGTTATGGAACATCCGTAAACAAGGTAATTCCGGTTATCACTTTTGCTTTCAGCTGTAAATATGAATTATCCCAAAGTATCACCAATATTACAATTAAATCATTTGAAAATGTTTCAATATAATAATTTTATACATGTGGATAAACCTAACAATAACATTTTACAATTTGAAAATAAATCCAAATGTTATTTGTTTCACGAATACACTTTGGTCAGTGCATTTTTAGAGCAATTTATCAGCTTTAACGATTGAGTTACCACTTAATCCTGAGAACTTGACACTAACGAACACAATAATGTGTCAATTATTCTCCTCGTTAGCTCAATAGCTTGCTTAATGGCCAATTCTTCACCAAATCCCTCTGCTCGCTCTCTGGCAAGTCTGGATTGTACGTACTTCAGATGAAAGACAAACAATGAGACTCTTTTGGCAGCTGGTTCGAGGCACATTAATTTCCACAATAACGTTCATTGGCTAATTGTCGCCTGTAGCCTTTCTGGGTTTTTCGCCTCGGGCTTTTTCCCATGCCCCACTATCTTTTCTCTTCTCCATCTTTTCTCCCCTCTCCGTCCATTCATGCTGTCAGTGAGAAGCATCCGTGAGTTCAGCTCACTCAAATAGGTGCCTCTTCATGCTAATCATCTCTCAATGGATCCGTCACCTCCCACATGAATAAAAACACTTTTTCTTCTGACTGTTTGCCCCCCGCCCCGAATCCATCCCGTTCCCTGTTTCCAGACAAAAAAAATTTCAGCTAATTTCCGAAAAGACACAAATGAGAATCATTGTGTTTCCATCAGCTTCTATTCTGTTAAATATTCTAAAGAGGGCAAACAAGGTGACATCATCAAAAGTCACCGTCACGGAGATATTGAAACACACAATTATTCTCTTTATCCGTAATCCATACACACACTTTTATACCTCAGACAAATTTTGTGGAAAAACTAACTGAAAGACCAATGTCCAGTGTCCAAAATGGCTCCTTTCTTGCTATTCCTAGGAGCACTATGCAGCACACACCAACTGTAAGAAATAAGAGCAGAATTTTGTTGTTGCTTCTACATGTAAATTAAACAGGAAATGCAACTATATTGGCGTCACAAAGACAAGGAACTAGCTTATATGAACTCCTAGAGGATCATGCAAGTGATCAAACAAAACTCACAAGAAGACAAAAAACCCTGTTATGTATGTAACTGTGGTTCCATTTATCCCCAGATTACCACCAGGGAGGGCCACATATATTCCTTCTTATGTGTGTGGAACGCATACAGGTCAGTCAACATATTTACAAAATTGAGTGATATAATCCTAGGCAGAAATGCCAGATTCAACCACATGGTCATCCGAGAGTCATCTGGCCACCAATAAATTCAAGACAAGGTTCTCGACAGAGCATGCTGTTCTCTCACTCTTTTTGCTGAAGTGATCATTAGCAAAAAGGCAGTATTTAGGAGACATCCATTTCAGGTTGACATCTTTGTAAGGCTTGTAAGGGGAGGCCTTAAGGAACTCCATCACAGTGATGAGATCCCACATCAGACTCTAAGGGAATCATGGTGAATGGAGGCACATTGATAGGCTGCAATAGTCATACAGGCCCCAAGAGAGAAACCATCTATGGTGCTGTGGTGTGCCTTGATGGCTGTCACATATGCTTGTGATGAGGTTGGGCACTTGGCGATGTCTAGCAGTTGCTGAAGACAAGTTAGTATTTAGGGTATTGGGAAGTGCCAATGCACCAGATCCAGCCAATGTTGTGCACACTATTGTTCATTTGTGGTACAGCTTCCATCTAATGGCATACAAGGTCCTTTACTTGGGGCCAATGTGTTTAAGAGTGTTTCCTGGACCCCTGAGATGCAGTCATTGGTTGATGATTTGTTATGAGGGGGCAAATCCACAAGCACAGATGAATGGGCTGAGATTGCTAAATATCTCTGTCCATTTGGGATAGCAAATCTGTTGTGAGGAGGCTGCCAGGGTGCTCTTACCACTAACCAAAGCAGTAGTGGAAACTAGGGTCTTCTTAGCCATTTCAATTCCACAAACAAGACTTTTGCGGTAGAAGAGGAAAATGTATAGCAGATAGTGAGGCTAGTCATGGACCAGTCCTGTCCTGGGCCATTACTATCCAGTTCTGCCAGGGAGGGCCACAATTGTCTTTACTTGGCATTGGTGAAGAGGTCCACCTACACCTCACCAAACCTTTCCAAATATGTGCTACCACCTCCAGGTACAGACGGCAGATCTCCAGACATATGTACCAGCTCAACAATATGTCTGGTGTACCAATGTCCAGCCCTCTCAGTGAGGCTATCCGTAGATGGGCCCATGAGAAGAGATAATGTGAAAGGTGAAAAAAGCCAATTCGACCTCATCACCAACCCCAATAGTTGATGTGCCTATGTGGCAACACAATACTACTATTAAACTACTACTCCTCAGCCAATAAGAGAAGCATTCATTGTGACTATCGTTTTGTAATGGGGCCCTGCTCCGAAGCAGAGCCCTTTCATTAGAAAAGCCTTGTGTCTCCAGCAAGCTAGAACCTGGGCCCCTGTTGCTGAGGCAAGGGTTTGGGGTCCAGCTGTAAGCTATAAGCACAGTTCTGAAAAGCCCATAGGGGAGTTACTGCTGTGGCTGCCAGTCCTAGCATCCTCAAAAACGATGGTACCACACATTCTAGCCTGGCTGAACCTGCCTGGCAAGTACAATAATTAAATGTCTGCTGATGCTGAGAGAAAAGAGAGCTAAGACCATATTTAGTGAATAGTAAGTAACCGAGTAGCGCTTAGACCATATGTATGTAGCACCAAGGAATAATAAAAACCAGGAGGCAAGAGTGGGGGATAAACAACCATGTTTATTGAGGAAGAGGGTGGATACAGATTAATCTGGAAAGAGGAGAGCCCGCCTCACGCTGGGACGGATAGCAGTAGTAGGAGGTGAAAGAGGAATAATAGAGGGAGGAGTAGCTGGACTCGTTGGGGAATAGTCGGTGGGAGAGACAGGAGTAGACAAAGTTGACTCATCCAAGTTCTGAAGAACACTGGGGGAAAGGGGAATTCTGGAGTCCCATGGGCAACCATCCACGTGTGGGCAGCACTCGGTCTGTGTGGACCGAGAAGTGGTCATCGCCAAAAGCATAGGGGTCTGAGTGAAACGGGAGTGGGTGAAAGGCATGGGTGTCTGAGTTGACACAGACTCCAGTCTGACCCCTTGCGAAATTCGGACCGGGAACAAAGGAGCGGAGGGCAGAGGAGTGCTATAAAGCTGCTCCAGATACTCAGAAATGCCAGTGGCTAGATGTGTCAACTGATAACGACGATAGAGGGTGACCTCGGCTGTCCCAGAGGAGAGTGGGAGAGAACCATGAGGGCGGGCTAGGAGGAGAAGAACATAGATGGGTCAGGAGAAGAAAACTTGGGGAAAAATCACACACTCTTGCCTTAAGGTAGATAAGCTAAATAGCCAGGCAATAGCATATAGTAGCAGTTATGTATAAGAAACGTCCTACCTAAACAGCTTGCAAAAATCTAGAGACACAGCTTACCAAAACTAACTGTACCCATAGCATTAATTACTAAAGTCTCACAAAAACAGCATTAAGCATATAAATACAGAGAATAGTAGGGGCAAGGACATAAACTAAAATAACAAAAGGAGAAGGGTAAAAATATGACTTACATATTTTGGGCATCCTGAAGGGAGAATAACGGTAAAGTGTTGAGTAGCACGATAGTCCACAGCTGAATATATCGTAAACCAGGAAGTGTAGGTTAAATACAGACAGTTTTTTTAATAACAAATGACGGCGAAGGCCGAACATAAGGGGAAATCCAAAAGACGGAAATACCAAAAAAGGGCGTAAGGAAAGAAGTAAAACTGGAACTAAGGGGCAATTCAAAGAACAGGATATGAGTCAAAAAATGACGCATGAGGGGGAAATTCTCAGAAAAGTGGAAAATAAGGGGAATTTGGCAAAAGATGCAAATGAAAACAGGAGGGGCCAAAAGGGCCATATTGGAAAATAAGGGGAATATGCCGGGGCATATGAAAATTAAAGAAGGAGGCGCCATACAGCGCCTCGGCATAAATAGAGGGGAATTTTCTAGGGGGATTTCGAGAACACAGAGGACACTGAGGATGCAGTGTATGCTGGTGTACTTGCTTACAATAACATAGAAATGTGTTTTGTATTGTGAGTATTGTTCTCCTTGAGCTCAAAGGACTTTCATGTTTGTGGACTGTAATAAAACAACGTTTGCTCTTTCTCATCCAAGTTTGAAGAGTCTCAATTTGATGATAGTAGTTTGAGTGTAATGAGAGTTTGAAAGGATCAAAACAGCTGAGAGGGAACACAACTCCACCCTGGATGTCGGAGCTCGGAGGGAGACTCCCCTTCTGAGCCCTACTTATTTTCCGACATTAAGTTGGCGCCCAACGTGGGGCCCGCAAGCAGCCGGCGTTAACCGTGACCTGAACTAGGACCGACTGCTCTACAGGCTACAGACGGCCGAACTCAATAACAAAAGGTAAGCAGACACCTGTTACACTCAAAAGTCTGTGTATAGTAATCTGTGGCCTGTTGAGAGAAGCGGCCCTGGGGAGGGTGTGGGTTGCTGGCCACGGGCCAAGAACTGTAAGGGGTGGAGAAGATGTGGATGAGAAATAGCAAAAAGAAGGTTGTCTGCTGAGTTAGTGGTCCAAGTAGGACTGTAATAAGAAAATTCCTGCGGATACCGCCGGATCGTGGGCTAGACCCACAGAACCGGGACTGCACGGGCAGGTGGATTGAGAAAAGGTGTGTCTCTAGATACCGCTGTCGGGGTAGACAGGTCTGCTTGGTAGAGATGGGGGGCCCCCGGTAACGTGTTAACAAGCACAATATAGTATAAACTGTTGGGATACTGAGTGTGTAGAATAAATGTTGGATGAAATATTTATTGTGATAGTGGTGGGTATAATTCTGGAAATATTGCTAGGTGAGTTAGAGCAGGCCGTAGGAGGCATACTGTGGGTACTGCATAGCTTCATGGTTTGAGGCAGAGCAAAGGGTGAGTATACACAACCCATACACACACACACGCACAGACAAATGCTGAGGGAAGGGTAAACCCTGGATGGAAGAACTGGAAATAGATATAGTAACTAGGGGAATAAGGACACATTTCTTTGATGAGCGCACATATAAAGATAAAAACGGAATAGAAAGGTGGCAGTCTCCGGAACTGATTAAGCAAAGGCTGTGGGCAATAACAACGTTTGAAGGACTATATGCACTGCAGAGTTTGTTCCCAGATGAGAACTGGTATGAGAAAGTAAGAGGAGTGTGGGGTCCCAGGTTGCTGAGTCCAGTATTACGTACCCTAATTGAGACCCCTAGGCCAGGACAGGCAGTAATACCATTGTGCGAACTAATTAAGGATCCATATGATGAGGATGATGAACCCCTGGTGGAACTAGTGGCAGGCTGGCCAGAACAATCTAACTATTGCTCGGGACTGACAGCAATTGTGACAGTAGAACCAAGGGAGGTGCAGTGGGAAAGAGGGCGGACAACAGCAATCTTAGTAGATAAACTAAATCCATTAGGGGAAGCAGTACGTAAGAATCCAGTAAGACCGTGTGTAACAGTGCGACGTATAAGGGTAAGATTGACCTGGTCAATAGCAAATAGAAACCCAGGCCCACGAAGTAGTGCGGCAAGGGCCAGACAAGGGTGCATGATGGAGAAGGGAGCGAAGTTAATGACGCCGGTGGAAATAATAATAGCAAAACATAAAGGGATGGAAAAAGAAATTAAGAAATACATGAAAAAATGGCATGAGCGGACAGTGGGAGAGCTGCACTGGCCGGAAGAGGGAACATTCAATGAAGAGAAGTGCAAGAGAATGAGGGAAAGAATAGAGTGTTGGGGGGAAGTGAAGAAAGAAAACAGAGATAAAACCAAGAAAAAAGGGGAAGTGCTAGGATGGTTTGAGAAGGAAGGAAGGGAAAGGAAAAAGGCACAGGAAGAGAGAAAAAGAGAAGAGCAGGAGGAAAGGGAGAAGGAGAAAATAAAAATAGATATTGAAGAACAGAAGGAAAAAGGGAAAGAAAAGGAAGCCCCACCTGCAGAGCTGGATGTGGAGCACATCAGACCACCCTCCTATAATGCAAGCTGTCCACCTAGTCCCTCGGAGATGTATCCGCAAATCCCATTCAGCCCATTGGGGATGTACCCAATGTTAATGACTAACCCGGACTCCAGAAGAGTACAAATAGACGTGACATCAGGTAGAGTTGAAGGGTTTGTGACAATGGTAGAAGGAGAAGGTGGAAAAGCAGAAAAGGAGAAATCGGAACAGGATGTCGAAGTGACAAAAAGAAAACAAGTGCACGATGACCACGAACAGATTAAAGCGCTACAGGAGAGGGAGAGGGAACGTAAGGTCCTCCAGTCATATGAGGAGGACCTCCAAAAGTACGAAGAAGGTCTCCAACGGTATGAGGAAGAAGAGGACAGACGGGAAGGCGATAAAAGCCTTGGAAACCGGAAGCACAAAAGACGTCCACATCGTGAGGAGGGAAGGAGGCAGCCGGAGTGCTACAAATACTCCCCGAGTCAAAGAGAAGGGTCGCAAGCAGAAATGGAATGGGACGATGAGATGCTTCGACAAAAGCTGGCGTGGTTCGAGCAAAGGAGCTGCATGCCCTGGGATGTACAGTACGGGCGAAGAGGTAGCATAACCGGAATAGAGCCTGTGAGGCAGCACAGTACCCCACGAAGGGGAGGTGGATCAAGGCAAGGAAAAGAAGGGGAGGGTCTACATGACTGCCTGGATAGACTATGTGTCAGCGTAAGAGAAATGGGAGAAGAAGAAGACGAGCTACGACAAAAAAAGAAAAAAGAACAACGAGAAGAGGATGAAGGCAGGCTCTCGGAGGAATCCTCAGTAAAGGACGAAAGGAAACAGGAAGAGGAGGAAGAAGGAAAGGAGGGGGCTGAATGGATACAGATACAAGGAGAGGTCCAAATAACGTCAATTGACAAAGACAGAAATCTGGTAAAAATGAGGAGGGAAGGACAAAGTCTGGTGGAAGAAGGAAGAAGAGTGCTGGAAAGATTGGAAGAGGTGAAACAAAGCGCACATGAAGAGGAAGGAAGGTTGCTGCACAAATTCCGCCATATGGAAGAGGAAGCAGACAGGGCCAAAAGAGGCGCGGAGCGAGCAGCTGAAACAGCAGAGGAAAGTGCAAAAAGGGCCCAAGAGGAAATACAAAAGGCCATGCAGCTCCTGGAAGAACAGGCTGCCCAGACAGGCTACAAGTTGACAGTAGCCGAAAAGGAGGCCGACAGAAGAGTGGTCCAATTGGAAGACAAATTAAGAAGAACAGAGGAACTAAGGAAGCAGGGAATACGAAGTGAGGCGACCCAATGGAAAATAACCGGAGAAAAAGAACGAAGGGCAGCCGATCTCGAGGAGATGAGACGAGAACTGCGGCGAAGTGCAGAAGAGTTAAGGATGCGACGTCAGGGAGGCTCGCCAGTCCCGTGCCGGAGGTTTGAGACACCCCCCAGTGCAAAAACACAGCAAGGAAAAAAAGGAAAAAGACAGGTCACGGAGAGTACAACCCTAGAACCCCGAGAGGAAATCCGAAGAGTAACACGCTCTCAGACACAGAGGCAAGAGGAAGCTGAAGAAAGAGAGCAGGTAGCGGTGAGTTCGGAGTCGGAAGGGGAGGGGGTTGACGAGAACAAGGAGGAGGTGAAAGGACATACTCGGGAGAGAGGGGGATACGGAGGAGGAACCCATGAGATGACAATGATGCCACTGCTGTTTAAAGGGGGGAAAATGCCACCCCAGTATGTTCCATGGACTTTTATGGATGTAACGGGACTCATAAACAGACTCCCTAACTTATGTGAAGGAGCACAGAAATGGATCACAAAGTTCGAGGAACAAACCTCAGGGCATCAACTGGCCGTGGGAGACCTGAAAGCAATACTGTCACAGTCCGTGGGATTGACTAAACTAGGGGAGCTGTTCACAAGATGCAGGATCGGGAATATGACAAATAATCCCCTCTGGGACGACCATCCGTTTGGACCCGTCAGAAACCAGTTGTGGGACGAGATGAGAAAAGACTACCCAACCAAAGCCGATCCAAGCAAAGTGGAAAAAATTAAGCTGGAAGAAAATGAAGGAGTGGCCCAGTTTATACTGAAACTACAGAATAGCTGGAGAGAAGAAATGGGAGGCACCTGGGATGAGACGGTGGCGAGCCAAACGCTGTTTAAACTTATGCTGAAGAGGGCCCTCCCAAAAGAGGTACAAGAACAACTAGAGACCATTGTGGGACTGAACACCATGCCCTGGGCGACTTTTGAAGCCAACGTCATACACCATGTGGAATTACAGCGAAGAAGGGAACGAGAAGCACAAAAGGCTGCAGAAAGCCTGCTTGCTCAGCTCCATAAAGCCCAACTGGGAGAACTGGTACGGAATAAGCAGGAAATTCAAGAGCTAAGGAAGAAAGAGAAGAAAGAAGGAGTCGCAACGCAAGCCGCAGTAATAGTAGCAGCCACCCCACCTCAGGCGGTACAGCCTTCGACTGGAAGTCCCCAGATGCCAGCCACCATGCAGCCCCAAGCCCCAGCCATGTATCCTGCTGCATATCAGCCACAGATGCAACCTATGTACCCCCCCCAAGGCCCGAATGCCTACCAATACCCCCCACTAACGGGAGGGTACCAGATGAGTGCCCCGTACCCTCAACAGACTCGAGGGTGGGGACAGGGCAGGGGCCGGGGAAGAGGAAATTTCTCTAGAGGACCAGCGCAAAGGAACACATGGGGCTCAGGAGGCCAGGGACCGGGATGCTGGAACTGCGGAGACCCAGGACACATGAAGCGCGAGTGTCCCCAGCTTCAGTATGAAGCTCCAAGAGGAAGCATGGGAGGACCAAGAGGATGGCAACAGCAACCTACAAACAATTCACCAGGAACAGGAAACTGGGGAGGACAGTGGATGGGCCCGGGCTACCAAAGCCAGGCCCCGATCCCTCCTGGGGGCAACCCGATGGGGCCTGCCCCTGGAGGACAATGAAGAGGCCCAGAGAAGCCTGAGGGGGAGATGGTGCAGTGTGCCACCTCACTGCACCCAGCACAAGAACCAACGATTATGGTGGTGATTGGAAACCAAGTACAGGTACCCTTTCTGGTAGACACAGGGGCAACATTCACAAGCATTGGAAAAGTAGGCTCTGGGCTCCCCCTCGCTCGAAAAACGATAAAGACAATAGGCTTCTCGGGAAAAACACAAGTGTTACGATTTACAGAGCCCCAATGGATAACTGTGGAAGGAATCACAGTACAAGCCCCATTGCTTTTCTCTCCTGACACACCAGCCAATCTCCTGGGAAGGGATGTACTATGTAAATTAGGAGCAAAAATTCACTGTGGGCCTACAGGAGTATGGGTAATACTCCCAGAGATGCTAACACGACAATTTGTGATGATAGAGAGAGGAGAGGTTCAACATACTTTGGACAAAGTATACTGGCTAGAGGTCAAAGAAAAGGAAGCATCAGGACTATGGAAGGATTTTCAGCAATGGAAACCCTGGATATCCCATATGCGTCCAGACTGCAGGGATACTAGAGATCCCTGGCACTGTACCCTAAAGTACGATAGGGGAGAACAAGAGGAGGAGTATGCATCCCTATGGGAAGAGCAGCAGGAAGGACACAGATTTAGTGTCAGAGTATCAGACATAATAGTAGGGACACAAGGAGTAGCAGCCCATGTGGAACTTCCGTGTAAGGTAGACAGCTGGTACCAAGTTCCAGATGCTGCACCACATGTCTCTCTGATGGTCGGACGAAACTTTGAATCCAAAAATTTAGGGCCAATGATGAGGGAGGCAGGCCAGGTACAGGTATGGGAGCCCACAGGAAACCCAAACATGTGCACATCAAAGGATAGGAAGTTTCTCAGGATAAAACGGGACACTTCAGAGCAAGTGATAGCAACACACATGTTGATAAGTCAGCAAACCAAAGCACAGATAAGACAAGGGATACGGGCACAGATGTCCCAAAGGACAGGAGAGCAAGAGCTCACAGAGCAGGAAGTAGAGGAAGTGTTGAAAGAAATACCAGAGCAACTCTGGACTAAACATCAAACAGATGTAGGGCTAGTGAGGTCAGCAGGGTTAGTAAAAATTCAAATAAAGCCAAACAGTCAATTGCCATATCAACGGCAATATCCATTGTCACCACAGGCAGAAGAAGGGATAGGGCCAACCATTAAAGGGCTAGTAGAGGCAGGAGTCCTAATCCCAACAAAAAGTCAGTGCAACACTCCGATTTTTCCGGTCAGGAAGCCCAATTCAGATAAATGGAGACTGGTGCAGGACTTAAGACCAGTGAATCATGTGGTGATAGCCGAGACCCCAGTGGTCCCGGATCCACACACCCTACTGTCCAACATTCCCGAAGGTACGAAATGGTACACAGTGATTGACTTGTGTTCAGCGTTTTTTAGTGTTCCATTGCACCCTGATTCGTGGCCCTTGTTTGCATTCACTTACAGGGGCAAGCAGTATACCTACACGAGGTTGCCTCAAGGATACTGTGAGAGTCCGTCAATATTTAACCAGGTGTTAGCTCGAGACTTGGGTAGTCTCCAAATCAAAAGTCGGCTGCTACAGTACGTTGATGACCTATTGATCTGCAGCCGAACAAAAGAGCAATGCCTATCTGACTCATTGACGGTGTTAAAAACACTAGCGAACAATGGGCACAAAGTAAGCAAGGAAAAATTGCAGTTCTGCCAGCAGAAGGTAGAATATTTGGGGAGGGTACTAGAAGGGACAACCCGAGCAATATCACCCACACACGTGGAAGCTATTACAAGTGCACCCCAGCCTCAAACAGTCAGACAGATGCTGTCATTCCTGGGCATGGCAGGGTTTAGCAGGCCGTGGATATGTGACTTTGCGCTCAAAGCACAGCCACTCAGAGACATGATAAAAGCAGCAGATCAAACAAAACCAAGTGCTCTGCTGACCTGGACCCCTGATGGGCGGGCAGCCTTTGAATTACTAAAAAGCGCACTTGCTTCAGCCCCAGTGCTAGCAAGTCCAGATTACAGTAAGCCCTTTCACTTGTATGTGTCCGAGAGAAAAGGTTTTGCATCAGCCGTGTTAATGCAAGAGCAACAAGGGGTAGGAAGACAGCCAATTGCATACTTTAGCACAGCACTCGACAATGTTGAAAAAGGCATGCCCCCATGTTACCGGGCAATCTCAGCCGCGGCCTTTGCGTATCAAAAGGCATCCTCAGTCACCATGGGGCACCCAGTGATCCTGTACACGTCACATGCGCTACACGCACTATTAACTAGTCAGGCGTTCGTAATAACTAATGCGCGGCGCACAGGCTATGATGTCATCCTCTCGGCTCCAGAATTGACAATCGAACGATGCAGCACAGTTAACCCAGCCGAGAGAATGGTACTCCCAATCGATGGGACTCCCCACTGCTGCACAGAGGAATCTGAAAAGTTCCTAAGGGCACGCTCAGATTTAGTGGCAAATCCTCTACCAGAGGCCCAACACGTGTTCTTTGTAGATGGGTCTTGTTATCGTACGGTGGAGGGTTGTAAGGCAGGGTATGCTGTGGTGAAGTACAATAAGGACACGGGAGAATATGAGACAGTCATAGAAACAGCAGTTCCTCAACCATGTTCGGCTCAACTAGCAGAAATCAAGGCACTCACAGCGGCATGCAAATTAGGGGCAGGAAAGACATGCACAGTCTACACTGATTCGGCATATGCGTATGGGGTTTGCCATGTGTTTGGTCCAATATGGGCCCAAAGAGGGTTCCAAAGAGCGGACGGATCGACCTTATTGCATGGTCCAGCGATATCAGAATTGCTAGCTGCAATACAGTTACCAGACAAGTTAGCCATAGTTAAGTGTAAAGCTCACAAGACTGATGGTACAATGGTGACTAATGGCAACACCGCTGCAGACGAGGCAGCTAAGAGAGCAGCAGTGGGAAGCGAGTCAGTAAAAGTCATGATGCAAGCAGGAGAATCAGAGGAAGAAGAGACAGAGATGAGTGAAGCAGAAGGGATGTCAGAGGATAGTCTAAGAGAGTGCCAAGAAGCAGCAAGCCCAGAGGAGATGGAGCTATGGAAGAAACGTGGAGCGGTCAGAGAGCCGAATACAGGGCTGTGGAGAAGTGTAGATGGAATATGGGTGGCTCCATTGGCACTGTTGCCAATGCTGATTAAGGAGGCACACGGAGTAGATCATTGTAACAGACGGGTGGTCATCGACACCATACGCAAAGAATGGTGGTCACCATATTTGTCCAACATGGTAGATAAGGCGCTAGGAGTGTGTGCAGTATGCGCAGAACGAAACGTAAGGAAGCACTTTACAGCCCCGATAGGTCACATTCCTGAGCCGCAAGGCCCATTCCGGCATTTAATGATGGATTTTGTAGACATGGTAGACAGAAAAGAGGGATGTCGCTACATCCTGGTTGTTGAGGACCTCTTTAGTAGATGGGTGGAAGCCACCGCCACCAGAAACAATGACGCAAAGACAGTGGCTAAATTCCTGTGTAGAGAGGTGATACCGCGCTTTGGCGTGCCAGACAAACTGAGTTCGGATAATGGCCCGCACTTTGCAAATGATGTCATTAAAGCAATAACAGAAGCGCTTCACATAAAGCAGCGAATGGGATGTGTGTATCACCCCCAGTCACAGGGAAAGGTAGAAAGGGCGAATGGGATATTGAAGGCAAAGATCGGGAAGATTTGCGCAAGCACCGATCTAACGTGGGTTCAGGCGCTACCCTTAGCACTGATGAAAATGCGTATGCAGACAAATCGCATGACACACTTGACACCACACGAGATGGTCACAGGGCGCCCCATGCCAATGGCCTTCACACGGGGCCCCTACAAGGGACCCTCATTGGAACAGCTGGAAAAAGAAATGTCAAGTTATGTCAAACACTTAACCCAAATCCATAGAACTCTGTATTCGCAGGTCCAGCAGGCTATTCACGGAGAGGACGTGACCAACGAAACACTCCGACAAGTGGAACCAGGAGACTACGTGTACATTAAGGTCTTCAAGAGGAAAAACTGGGCACAGCCCCGCCGAGAGGGGCCTTTCAAGGTAGTGTTAGCCACACCAACTGCAGTCAAGGTAGAGGGTAGAGAGTACTGGTACCATTTGAACCACTGCTGTCGTGCCCCTGGTACAGAGCCAGTAAAAAAGGCAACCAAGGCAAAGAGGAAGAAGGAGGAGCCAGGGACTGACTCAGAGGAAGATGATCCAGATGCACCAGGACCCTCATCACGAGTAGGACCCGCACAAGGAACACGCTCACAAACACGACGCACGTCACCACAGCAGGATAGTGACTCACCACAGCAGGATAGCGACTCCGCCCCGGCGTCCGCTGAAGACATAGGAGGATCACCGCAGCGGAGTGGCGACTCGGCCCTACTAGTCTCCGAGACCCCAGGGGACTCATCGAAGTCTGTACCTCCTAGTCCCAGGTCAAAGCGTGAGGTAATTGACCAAAGTCTCTTAAGAATCCCTCAGATAATAACCACGCCTAGTCCAGACCCTACGGATGCCCCGGGTTCACCCACCGACCAGGACCTTGAGGGGGGACCCAGTTTAATTGATGAACCACCAGTAACTTTAGGGTCAGAACCATCAGGCCCGGTTCCCCTGCAGCAGACACCTGATCTTAGCCAGATACCAACCCAAACAATAGATCTTGACGAGCTGCGTGCCACTCTGAACTATGATGCTTATTTCACGCAAGATTAAAGAGACTTGGTTCAACCAGGACTGGACAACCCAGCATATTATGCTGGCAGCTGCAGTCGTGGTAGTGGTTCCAGGAATCATGTGGCTGGCACTCACTGGCGGAGGGCAGTTCTCTCCGGCAGCACAGCGATATAACCACACGCTCAGGACTAAGCGCAGCAAGGGCATAGGACAGGCATACATGGATGACAGATTGGTGTATCAAACCCCCGCAATAGTCCACGATGTACCGCAGGCTTACTTGAATCAGAGCAGGGCTCGAATAGCAGTTCAAGACCATTTAAAGTGTGCTGTCAGCCTTCTTCACAGTAGCAACAAGACAGAACCACTGAAATCACTCTTCAAGTCTAACCGGAAATACTTTATGATGTATTCCTTTGATTACGTCGGTCCTGCACCCCCGAACGACACCATAGATCCTATAGGATGGGCTAGAAATAATTCAAACTCCTCGTACACTCTTTCACTAGAGATTCGCATAAAACGGCCCGGGGAAGCACATTCAGACACTAGCAATACCAGCAGCGTTGTTATAACAGGGCGACCAGCCCAACCACACTGTAAGGTCATTCACCCCTTGTGGTATTATAGTATTAACGGCAGCCGCTCCACTACATCGGCACTGCAGGCCACCTCCTATGACAGGATGTACAAAGCTAGGGTATATGTTCCTCTGTGGCGCCCAGGCTTGGAGCTCCGGCAGGCAGGAATAGACTTCTGGATGTCCTGCCAATCGAGTAGCGACTGCAGTACCGGAGACACAACAACTTTTAAAGCGATGGGCACGGAGTACGCCGACCTTGTGCAAAACGTGAGCACCCGTGTCTTCTCTTCCTCAGACACAGACGCAACGTCACAGAACCTATTCCATCAGTGGCTTCATGACACAGCCCGACAGGTGTCCACCAATAGTACATGTGTGGTTTGTCATAACCGCTCACGTCGCCCCCTCTATGTCATGCCCACACGAGGTATTACCGAGTGTGCAAATCCTCCATATAATTCGTCCTATCTGTGCCCAACATTGTGTCTTCTGGGTTCCACAGCAAGAACGCATGGTGCGGAGTGGATGAGTAAAACAAGCTCCTCCTGCACATTCCGCCCTGAGACCACTCCTCTTCCCACGGACATGTATGTTCAGGTCCGGCCAGGACAGATGTTCCCATTGTGCATCCGCTCTCGAGGGGCTGTAGAAATCGGGATGCTGGAAAAATCTGCGTGCCATGCAATTATAGAGGCCCATCACCCCATAGTCAATGTGGCACCCTCTTGTGACCCTCCACAATATGGCTGTGTACCGGAATCCATTGTACAGATACGCGTCCCCAGCCTGAGGCTTGGCACCTTGCCAGTGGCAGACATATTTTGGTACTGCGGTAGCAACAAAGCCCTGCAGACTTTACCCCGCCTGTGGCACGGTCTGTGTGCCCCCGTGGTACTGGAGGGGCGTTTAACGGTTTATGAGCTGAATGACACACACCTCGAGCAGATGTTCGCCTCACCCCGTGTCCCCAGGCCCAAGCGTGACCTGGGGAGAACAGCCTCTGGGTTTTTAGGCCTTTCTGCCAATACGGACAAGTATTTTCGTTTCAGTAACTCTACTATGCTCCCCAGTTGGGGCCCTGATCCGCACATCTACATAGATTGGAAAGGGGAACCTGTGGGTGTCCCCGAGGAGCATAATGCCCAATTGGAATCCTCATCAACAGCCTGGACTGTTTTCCTGCCTCATGTTCAGGTCCGCAGAAACATGCGCTGGATAAATTATGTGTGGTACAACCAACAGCGCTTTATAAATCATACAATAGCGGCTTTGGGCCTGCTCACCGAACAGTTACACGCCACAACGCTTATGGCAGTCCAAAATAGGTTTGCCCTAGATACTATGCGGGGTCCGGATCAGGGAGTGTGCGAGATGATTGGATCAGATTGCTGTACAGTGATACCCCTCCATACGGGGCCGACCGGGCCCCTCCAAGCTCTGTTGTTCCGCATGAAGAAAGCGCGGGATCAGATGGTCAAGAACAATGCGGGCCCGGAGCCTGCATGGTATAAGTGGTTATTTTCCGGAGACTGGTTGGCAGGTCTGATGCGTATAGGAGTGATTACTCTCACAGTACTAGCCTGCGTTGCCTTTGTAGCCTGTTGTGGCATCCCACTCCTGCGTGCACTCATAGACAAAACTGTTCACTCCCTGTTCGGACAGTACATGCTGTTGCATACTTCGGACACTGATTGCCCAGAACTGTACTCTTTATTTGAGGAGAACGAGGACGCATGTGTTGACGGCACAGGCTTTTAAGTCGCCCTCCGTAACTCTTACTGTACTGTGTATGTTGCGTTATTGTCTCTCTCTGTCTTCCTGTCTCTCTTGTCTCTATGTCCTGTTGTCGTGTGTTTCTGTATATGTTGTGTGCAGGACCATGGCCAGCCCCCCAGCTGTACGGCGGCAGGGACGTCTTCCCATCTGCTTGTCACTCCATCCCGAGCCCAACGGTGCGTTCTCCTATGCGGCCGACGACTCATCCAGGCGTCTTCTCTGCTGTGCCTGTACCCGTCTTAGTATGGAGGCCGACATGTCCAGCTGCCTGTGGAGTCTACCTAACCAGTCGAGCCCCGGGTTACGGGTCTGGCTCCCGTACCCAGCGCCCCGGGAGGACCCGGAGTGGACTACGCTACTGGAAGACACAAGACCGCTGGCCCTCATCATGTCTCACGCTAACATGGTTCATTACGATGGACTCTGGGTCAACGACTCGTGGAGTACAGACTATCCCCTGGATCGTGGTCTTCTCCTTAGGGTGTACTCGTACGAGCTTCGTCGCTCGGTGACTGTCGCCCAGGCTTATGGAACAAGCACCCATCATGGCTTTCTGCTCTCGCGGCATGTTCTGCAGCAGACTACTGTTCAGCTGTGCACTGTCCTCTTCTGTGAGTATCCGCTATGGACGGCTCTGACACCGGAGAAACTGGCATGGTTTGAGGCGGTGTCCAAGCCGCCTCTGTTCTTTCACGAGTGGCGCGACACAGACTCGGAGGTGCTGGTGGACGCTCCATACCCGACAGGTTTTTGTGCCCTGTCTGATGTCTGGGCCCAGCTTCGTAATCGGCGTGCTCTGCGCCTCCCCCTTCCCAGATGGATTGGGAGACTCTTTCACAGACATTATTGGTGGTGGCGCTAAATATGGAAGTCTTGTGGTGCCCCTGGTGGCTACAGGGCTCACTGTCGCGCTGTGTGCGGGCAGGGTGGGACTTTTCCCTCTTTATTGGCCTTGAGGGTTTTTCACCCACCCCTGGTTCACCACAAGCGAGCAAACGTTGCGGTGGGGGGAAGCTGGTACCGTTTCATCTATTTTGTCAGGCATATATTTGTTTTTGTATTATGTCAGGGGGAGTGATGCTTTTTTGTCTTTGTTTTTTGTTTGGTGTCGGGTGGATATTTGTATTTTGTTTAAGTGCTGCTTGTTTGTAGGATGCAGAGTGTATTTGTATTTTGTTGAGTGGTTGAGTGTTTTTGTTGAGTGTATTTGTATTTTGTTGGTGTCGGGTGGATATTTGTATTTTGTTTAAGTGCTGCTTGTTTGTAGGATGCAGAGTGTATTTGTATTTTGTTGGGATGCTGCATACCTGTCGTAGGTGAGCCGTGGGCGAGCACCATTAGGACATAATTCACAAAAGACGGATTGGGTTTATTGGCCAAAATGTGCTCCAAACTACGATAGGCTTACATAACCCTCCTATTACTTCACAGCTATAGAGAGAGGTTTATAGGCTAATATACCGATATTATGACATAAAAACCTGAGAGAACTCTAGGAAGGTGAGACTTATTAGTCTCAGAGGGGGGAGTGATGCTGAGGAAAAGAGAGGTAAGACCATATTTAGCAAATAGTAAGTAACCGAGTAGCGCTTAGACCATATGTATGTAGCACCAAGGAATAATAAAAACCAGGAGGCAAGAGTGGGGGATAAACAACCATGTTTATTGAGGAAGAGGGTGGATACAGATTAATCTGGAAAGAGGAGAGCCCGCCTCACGCTGGGACGGATAGCAGTAGTAGGAGGTGAAAGAGGAATAATAGAGGGAGGAGTAGCTGGACTCGTTGGGGAATAGTCGGTGGGAGAGACAGGAGTAGACAAAGTTGACTCATCCAAGTTCTGAAGAACACTGGGGGAAAGGGGAATTCTGGAGTCCCATGGGCAACCATCCACGTGTGGGCAGCACTCGGTCTGTGTGGACCGAGAAGTGGTCATCGCCAAAAGCATAGGGGTCTGAGTGAAACGGGAGTGGGTGAAAGGCATGGGTGTCTGAGTTGACACAGACTCCAGTCTGACCCCTTGCGAAATTCGGACCGGGAACAAAGGAGCGGAGGGCAGAGGAGTGCTATAAAGCTGCTCCAGATACTCAGAAATGCCAGTGGCTAGATGTGTCAACTGATAACGACGATAGAGGGTGACCTCGGCTGTCCCAGAGGAGAGTGGGAGAGAACCACGAGGGCGGGCTAGGAGGAGAAGAACATAGATGGGTCAGGAGAAGAAAACTTGGGGAAAAATCACACACTCTTGCCTTAAGGTAGATAAGCTAAATAGCCAGGCAATAGCATATAGTAGCAGTTATGTATAAGAAACGTCCTACCTAAACAGCTTGCAAAAATCTAGAGACACAGCTTACCAAAACTAACTGTACCCATAGCATTAATTACTAAAGTCTCACAAAAACAGCATTAAGCATATAAATACAGAGAATAGTAGGGGCAAGGACATAAACTAAAATAACAAAAGGAGAAGGGTAAAAATATGACTTACATATTTTGGGCATCCTGAAGGGAGAATAACGGTAAAGTGTTGAGTAGCACGATAGTCCACAGCTGAATATATCGTAAACCAGGAAGTGTAGGTTAAATACAGACAGTTTTTTTAATAACAAATGACGGCGAAGGCCGAACATAAGGGGAAATCCAAAAGACGGAAATACCAAAAAAGGGCGTAAGGAAAGAAGTAAAACTGGAACTAAGGGGCAATTCAAAGAACAGGATATGAGTCAAAAAATGACGCATGAGGGGGAAATTCTCAGAAAAGTGGAAAATAAGGGGAATTTGGCAAAAGATGCAAATGAAAACAGGAGGGGCCAAAAGGGCCATATTGGAAAATAAGGGGAATATGCCGGGGCATATGAAAATTAAAGAAGGAGGCGCCATACAGCGCCTCGGCATAAATAGAGGGGAATTTTCTAGGGGGATTTCGAGAACACAGAGGACACTGAGGATGCAGTGTATGCTGGTGTACTTGCTTACAATAACATAGAAATGTGTTTTGTATTGTGAGTATTGTTCTCCTTGAGCTCAAAGGACTTTCATGTTTGTGGACTGTAATAAAACAACGTTTGCTCTTTCTCATCCAAGTTTGAAGAGTCTCAATTTGATGATAGTAGTTTGAGTGTAATGAGAGTTTGAAAGGATCAAAACAGCTGAGAGGGAACACAACTCCACCCTGGATGTCGGAGCTCGGAGGGAGACTCCCCTTCTGAGCCCTACTTATTTTCCGACACTGCCAAGTGTTGGAGTGGCAGGGTGGCTAGAATTCTCAGTGAATCTATGCCCATGCCAATGAATTTTATGGCCTGCTTGAGAGCTCATTTTTAAGTTCACCAAGAGACCAAGCACTATGTATGAGACCAAGCGCAATGTATGCAAGGAGGATGGATGTGTCCTGAATGGCATGCCTCTTGGTGGGGCACATAGTAAGGTATCAGAAAGGATGCATGTACAGGTGCATCTCAATAAATTAGAATGTCATGGAAAAGTTCATTTATTTCAGTAATTCAACTCAAATTGTGAAACTCATGTATTAAATAAATTCAGTGCACACAGACTGAAGTAGTTTAAGTCTTTGGTTCTTTTAATTGTGATGATTTTGGCTCACATTTAACAAAAACCCACCAATTCACTATCTCAACAAATTAGAATATGGTGACATGCCAATCAGCTAATCAACTCAAAACACCTGCAAAGGTTTCCTGAGCCTTCAAAATGGTCTCTCAGTTTGGTTCACTAGGCTACACAATCATGGGGAAGACTGCTGATCTGACAGTTGTCCAGAAGACAATCATTGACACCCTTCACAAGGAGGGTAAGCCACAAACATTCCTTGCCAAAGAAGCTGGCTGTTCACAGAGTGCTGTATCCAAGCATGTTAACAGAAAGTTGAGTGGAAGGAAAAAGTGTAGAAGAAAAAGATGCACAACCAACCGAGAGAACCGCAGCCTTATGAGGATTGTCAAGCAAAATTGATTCAAGAATTTGAGTGAACTTCACAAGGAATGGACTGAGGCTGGGGTCAAGGCATCAAGAGCCACCACACACAGATCTGTCAAGGAATTTGGCTACAGTTGTCGTATTCCTCTTGTTAAGCCACTCCTGAACCACAGACAACGTCAGAGGTGTCTTACCTGGGCTAAGGAGAAGAAGAACTGGACTGTTGCCCAGTGGTCCAAAGTCCTCTTTTCAGATGAGAGCAAGTTTCATTTGGAAACCAAGGTCTTAGAGTCTGGAGGAAGGGTGGAGAAGCTCATAGCCCAAGTTGCTTGAAGTCCAGTGTTAAGTTTCCACAGTCTGTGATGATTTGGGGTGCAATGTCATCTACTGGTGTTGGTCCATTGTGTTTTTTGAAAACCAAAGCCACTGCACCCGTTTACCAAGAAATTTTGGAGCACTTCATGCTTCCTTCTGCTGACCAGCTTTTTGAAGATGCTGATTTCATTTTCCAGCAGGATTTGGCACCTGCCCACACTGCCAAAAGCACCAAAAGTTGGTTAAATGACCATGGTGTTGGTGTGCTTGACTGGCCAGCAAACTCACCAGACCTGAACCCCATAGAGAATCTATGGGGTATTGTCAAGAGGAAAATGAGAAACAAGAGACCAAAAAATGCAGATGCAGAAGGCCACTGTCAAAGAAACCTGGGCTTCCATACCACCTCAGCAGTGCCACAAACTGATCACCTCCATGCTATGCCAAATTGAGGCAGTAATTAAAGCAAAAGGAGCCCGTACCAAGTATTGAGTACATGTACAGTAAATGAACATACTTTCCAGAAGGCCAACAATTCACTAAAAATGTTTTTTTTTTATTGGTCTTATGAAGTATTCTAATTTGTTGAGATAGTGACTTGGTGGGTTTTTGTTAAATGTGAGCCAAAATCATCACAATTAAAAGAACCAAAGACTTGAACTACTTCAGTCTGTGTGCATTGAATTTATTTAATACACAAGTTTCACAATTTGAGTTGAATTACTGAAATAAATGAACTTTTCCACAACATTCTAATTTATTGAGATGCACCAGTATATCTTGAAAATATCCATGGGTCAAGAGAGAGGATGAAGAGTAGAAATTTGAATTGCAATGAGTGGTTTTGAAAAGCCAAGCTTAAAAGCTATGTTCTATGCCGTTCTGGACCTATAGGCCCATGTCAGCCATTTCTGTGGTTCTTTGAACTACATCTAATGTACTTGCGAAAAGCATGCAAAAAGGACGCTTTTAAAAACCAGTGCAGCCCTCTCAAATCTGGAATTGGAGGAAAACCACTATCCTCCTTCTTATGTCCCTCTTTATTTAAGTAGAACCCCTTGTTTTGGGTTCTACTTTTTAAATTGTGACTTCTTGTTTAGACAACATTTCTTATTTTGGTTGAATTAGTAAAGTGCACATGAAGTGGCTTGTGGATTGCATAAATTGTGTCCATATAGACCTTGAATTGCTGTTTTTGGGGCTGAAGGATCAGAAGTGCTTCATTAGGCTCTAAAGCTTTTGATCATCATCATCATCAATTAAAATGTGCCCAATTAGTGAACCTTAAATAAAAAGCCTACGTAGCATAAATTACAACCATACAGTTGCTATTTTGGTGTGTATCTGCATGTAGAACGTTTGCTTTGTGTTATGATTGGCGATGGTATGTTGTGTACCAAGATTGCAGGCCTCATTAAAATGGTGGGTAAATATTATTCTTTTGTCCACATCTGCTGATGTTTGGGTGGGCTCTGTGTGTGTGTGTGGTGGTGATGGTGGTCACTGTATTGGTCACTGAAGTCGGCAGTAGCAGTATTCATTTTATATTTGGCTATGTGTGTGTGTGCGGTTGGGGCGGTGGGGGGGGCTGGTGGGATGGTGCACATGCATCCACAAGGTCTTGCATGTAGGTCGCTAATCTCAGCCTCAAAAGCAATCTGATGTACTTATACTGTGCACTTAGCTGGCCACTATCAGTCAGAGATCTCATTACTGTACCTTTCTATCCCTAACCCAAGCATTGGTTCGTAATGGAGAAACAAACTTTTGAGCACCCTGGCAACAGTGAGCTTTTCAGAGCAAGTTAGAGTTACTGGACTGAAAAAGGTTAGTGAAGTTCAAGGCAGCCAACTCTCAGCGTCAGCCTCTCTAGGAGTCTGGCTTGTGAGATGATAATAAACCACGCTGTTTTTGAGTTGTTGCACACAGGTCTGTTTTGGTTGGCACCGTTTTTACTACCAAGCCCCCTTAATGCTTAGTTACGGTCACTATGGAGATCAACCTTTTGAAAAATAGAGCTTGGACATTGGACAGCAAGTTATGCTGAACAATCTACATGACACCAGCTTTACATTAACACATGTTTGAAGTGAACAACAATTTGGATAATTCAGCCAAAACAAGCTAGCTAATGGATAGCATGCCAGATGAGGGTTCAACGTTTGACAAGAGTGTTTTCAAACAAGAAGTGTTATTTAGTCAAAGTCATATAACCAAATAAAAACCTCATTTAACCAACTAAACATCTTATATCACCAACTTAACAACAAATGAATTGAGTCACATTTTGAGAATTGTTTTTGGTTAAGGTGTCCAGACAAGTGAAAGTTGTTTTGTTGACAAGTTGACAAGTGAAAGCAGGCTTTTTTCAGTTCTGTCACTTGACCATATCTGGAGCTTCAAATTCAAAATATGTCCACGGTAAACATTTGCTCACCTGCCACAGTGCTGAAAGCTTGACAGAGGTAATGGGAATAAGCAGTGGCTGCTAATCAGTGCTTGGAGGGCCAAGAAAATAAAGTGGCACTTGGGATCAGTCAATTGCCTCGGCTGTGTGTCATGCACAAAAGTTTTTTTGTGCTTGGTTGCTTGTAGTGCAGTCACATGTTGAGTGATAAAAACGACTCCCTCGCAATATCTATAGGAAAAAGAGTCTGATTTTGTGAGTATAGCATAGCACAGATGCATCTTTGAGTCCATATATGGTCAGGAAAAGGAAGCCAAGGCAGCAAGCCTTAAAGTGTTTTATTCCTCTTAGGATAGAAAACGAATCAACACCTTTTGACCAATCAGAATTCAGCACTGTGGTACAAATCTAAATAATTCATTCATTCATCATCAGTAAGAGCTTCAGCCTGGGCAGGGTTGTGGTGGATCCGGAGCCTGATCCCAGGAACACTGGACACAGTAAATATAAATCGAACTTATTTATTTGAATGTAAATAAATAAATCTTCAATCCTAATGCTAGCTAGCTGATTAACTTGACAGGCTTACCTCTTTGAGTGCAATCATAAGACTAAAAGTACTTTTGAGGACTCGGTGCCTACTCTTTATGTTTGTATATGCAGGGACGTTCTGGGCAAGCCCAGTCCTTGTGGGTGTCTTGAAAACATTTTAGTCTAATACTAAACATTTTAGTATGCCACATGTATGGGTTCAGAGACACACACACACACACTATCAAGAACAAGTTAAATGATTCCGTAATTCTTACTTAACACACACACACACACACACACACACACACACACACACAAACACACAAACACGTATACTAACTGGGTCAATATCATGTGTTAGTCATTAATTTACACAATGTGTGGCTGTCTGATTGATATACTGTATACATGACGTGTCACAAAAAAGAACATTCTCTCTCTCTCTCTCTCTCTCTTTGTCTCCCTCTCCCACTCAGTCTTTTTTTCTCCATCATTTCCTTTCCCTGCTGTCTCTCCTTCTGTCTTTCACTGCTCTTTTTTTGTCCCTCTCAGATTCCCGCTCTCTGTCCTGGTTTGTTTTTCTTGGTTTGTCTTTTCTCATCTCTCCACCATTCCCCCTCTCATTTTTTTATGTCATTCTTTTGCTCTCCATCTTTCCCTCACTCTTTTTTTCGCTCTGTCTTTCGATTCCACTTTCTCTGTCTTTTCTGCACACTATAGCAATTTCCATCTGTCTCTCTGCCCATCTTTTTTGTCTGTTTGCCTGTCCCATACTATTTTCTCTCTCTCTCCATCTTTATGTCTCGTCAGTCTCTGTTGCTCTCTTTATCCACTGCGTTCTCTCTCTCTCTCTCTCAGACTGAGACTCAGACACACTGTATTTTAGAGACAGGTTTAGCAACACAGTGAGAATGTACAGCATTTGTGGAATTCACTCCATCCTTCCTGCCCCCTCCATCCATCCCTCAGCCTCCTCGCTCTCTAATAATAACCTGCATAGTGTAACAGGCCTGGCCTTTTGTGTGTGTGTGTTTGTGTGTGTGTGTTTGTGTGTGTGTGTCACTTCATACTGGATTTCCTGTATTTGTCCCTGTTGTCTGACTCTGGCTGTGACACATTTCTCGCCTCTGTATTAATTTGGGTGGTGACTGGGTGGTGTGATGTGGACCGACGCAATATGGAGTCACTGTTATCACCCTGTTATACATTTTATATATATATATATATATATATATATATATATATATATATATATATATATATATATATATATATATATATATAAAAGAGATTAGACATGAGGAAAATCTGATCTTTTGTACAAAGCAGTGAACATGGTCAATATCTCAAATTTGCTTACATTTAAATAGGGACCTAGAAATAGTGCAGAATCTTGAATATCAAATATTCAACATATTGAACATTTAATACAGCATATAATTTGCTCCAGAGTTATTGGCATGCTTGGTAAAGATAGATTTAAAAGGTTAAGAAAATGTTTGTATCTTTTATATCCTTTGGGGGAAAAAAAACAAACACTTGTCACAATAATTGTCACTCAGATATTTCCATGAGCAAAATGTAACTGAAGCATATCATTAAATATTTTTCTCATTATATATTTTACTTAAAATAAATTAAAAAATAAATAAATAAATAAATAAAAAATCACCTGAGAGTTTAGGAAGTCTTAAGCAGTCGTCCGTCACTTCCTGTTTCACTGGAGAATAAATGTGAGGTGAGGCAGAGGCCAAATTCCTTTAGTCATTCATCAACATGGAGAAGGTTACAGAACACACAAATGAAATGAGACAAAAAAGTCTGTTGACCTTCATAAATCAGGCAAGAAAATAGCCACGTATCTGAAAATAGTCGTGCACACTGTTAAGGGCAGTAATTAATGAGGAGTTTAAAACAACTGGAGCTGTAATGAACTTGCATGGAGAGGATGCAAGTGTATTTTGAACCCACACACACACAAACAGTGAGAGGATGGTACGAGAGGCAAAAACTTTCTGCAAGAATGACAGATTGAGACTGGCAATAAGTCTCTACATTTACAGCTTGAAGCCACCTTCAAGCCAACAAACTATTTGGAAGCCAGAAGAAAGTCCTTTGTTTCATCTAAACTCAAAAGGAAGCACCACTAGATGCTACAGGAACTTTGACTGGAACCAGGTTCTGTGGTCAGATGACAATTATTATTATAATTTTTATTTTTTTATTTTTTTATTTTTGCAAGAAACACTAATCTGCACTGTTAAGTGTGGTGGCAGACCTGTGATGTTGTGGAGCTGTTTTTCCTCCAAAGGAGGCCCTGGAAGCCTTGTTACAATACAACTGCATCCAGTTCCAGCATGAAAATGATCCAAAACATACAACCACAGAATCAAGCTTTGGCAAGGCCGTCCCAGTCCCTGAAATCTTGAGGAACGTCAACAAGAGAGGACCTAGGACTCTGGAGGATTTGGAGAGAGTCTGTATTGAGGAGTGTCATCAGATTCCTCACTCTGTGTTCTCTAATCTCATCGAGTGTTATACTGTAGGAGAAGAATGTTATGTTGGCAAGGGGGGGTTATACAACGTACCAAATGCAGGGGTGCCACATGTGGTTTTGATAACTGTTTTTATTTGCTAGAATGAATTTACTTCAATTTCTCTCATGGTTTCAGTGTGAGAATACGCTATTGCCGCCTCACAGTTCTGTTACTCTGTGGCATTTCGCATGTTCTCTCCATGTTGCATGGGTTTCTTCCAGGTTCTCCGGTTTCCTTCCACTGTCCGAAAACATGCTTTGCCTATGCTGAAATTGTGCCTAGGTGTGGATGAGTGTGTGACTGTGTGTGTGTGTGTGAATGGTTCTGCAACGGACTGGCATCCAACCCAGGGTGAATTCCTCCTTCCTCATGCCCCAGTGTTCCCGGGATCCTCCGAAACCCTAACAAGGATAAAGTGCTTACTGATAAAATGAATTACTGAGTGAAATGAACCACTGAGTGAAATGAACAACAAAGGTTCAACAAATTTTTGTAATTTTTTTTTTTTTTTTTTTTTACCAAGGATGCCAATAATTCTGGCACTAACTGTAAATATAGACGTAAGCATGAAATTTAAAAGTGATTCGTCTTTGTTCCTGTATTCAAAGCTTTATTTAGTCCTTAATAAGTTTGACATTTACACAGAATTGCACTACAAGGTCATTCCAAGGTCAAACCTGTCCGATATTCCTATTTTTGTTGGGACATTTGGTCCCCACCAAGATAGAAAAACACATACCACACGCACGCGCACACACACACGACACTCAACACCAGCACCAGCCGTTCTCAAGTTCCAAAACACTGCACTTGCTGAGGCTTTCAGGGTTTTGATGGAAAATGAGGACCGGATGTGTTTGGATTGGACTGATACATAAACCATCGGTTCTTCCAGTTAGCATTCACACACTCTTCTAGCGCCCTCTGTCACGAGCGAACCCCCCTCCCCCACAGTTTTTAGCTCATCTACTTTTATTGTGTATCCGTAGGCGTGAGACGAGCTTTTGCCATCTTAAACAATCTAATCAGTGCCAGAGAGAGGGGTGGTGGGGGAAATGAAAGAGGGAGAGAAAGTTTATCCGTCTACAGTTGAGTGCAAAGCTTTGCGTCTACTTCCAAACGATGAAAACAGCAGGATATTTAATGTGGATTAAGTTTTACAGATGTTCTCTTATTACCACAAGTATCGAAAAAGTCCAAAAAAAACGTGTGTTGAATATTAACGGCAAAACGATGCAAATGAGCAAACTTTATTTTACTGGCCTCAGGGATTTTTTTGGAGCTGCTTCAACCTTTCAGGCTTAGTTAGTTAGTTAGTTAGATAGTTAGGTAGTTAGTTAGTTAGTTAGTTAGTTAGGTAGGTAGGTAGAGTAGAAACCTAAAGTAAACACACCAACTGTTTGGAGTCATTAGACACCTTAATGAATCACATTCACATAAAGTAACTAGTGCATCACCAGAGGGGCAAGCTTGTAAGCTTGCTAATAAAGATAACTACAGATGTTGACTCAGTTGGTGGAATATTTAGGTCGAATGTAGCAGTTTTTTGTAGTAGATCAACTGTAAAACCAAGAGGATGCAAACTAGCTTCTGTAATCATGTCTGTTTGAGATACTGAACTAACATGACAAAGCAGGTTTATGCGTGGTTGGTGTTAGAGCTACAATTAGTAAGGTGCTCAACTAAGGTCTCTTACTCGTTAGCAAGTAGACAAACTAGAATTTTGTTTGTACTATGGAGTACTATGGAATCACAGCCCAGATTTAAAGACATAAATAAATGCATGATGCGTCTTCACAACGAGACATACAGTAGAAACACCAAAGTATAAGACGACAAACTAATAAATGAGCCAACATAGAACAGGTGAACACAATAGATGAAGAAATCAATGACAGGACCAGGGGGCAGAGACAGGGCCAAAATAGAAACAAAAGCATATGCACATGCTGTTTGTTACCATGGGAACTGTGACACGAAGCGTGAATCAGTTAGCAAAGTATGCCCTTTCTTTACTTAATAAAAGACTTTATCAGGAACACATGTACACCTGCTCATTCATGTTGCAGCAGCACAATGAATAAAATCGTGCAGGTCCAGGTCAAGAGCTTCAGTTAATGTTCACATCAAACGTTAGAATGATCGCATAAAAATGTGATCTCGCTGATCTCGCTTTGGTGGCTGGTGCTGAAAGTGAAACTGCAAAAAACAAACAAACAAACAAAAAAAACATCCAGTGAGAAAACATCTTGTTGATGAGAGAGGTCACAGGAGCTGACAGAAAGGCTACTGTAACTCAAATAACCACTCCTTACAAACGTGGTGAGCAGAAAAGCATCTCAGAACGTACAGTACAACAGGTCAAACTTTGAGCTGGATGGGCAACAACAGCAGAAAACCACACTCTTGTTCGCCAAGAACAGGAATCCGAGTCTACAATGGGCAGATGTTCAATAAAACTGCACAGCTGGGAAGTGGAAAAACATCACCTGGACTCGACCCCCCCCTCCCAATCTTTAACAGTCATATTTTTCCCATTGTGATGTTTCATGTGGACATTAACTGAAGCTCCTGATGTGTGTCTGCATGATTTTATGCATTGCCCTGCTGCCACATGATTTGACATGACGTGTTACATACAGAAGAATTAGACCTATAAACAAGGGCAAATGTGAGTATTTATGACCAATGTGATTATTTTTCCTTTTGTTACTTAAAGGTGTTTTTTTTTTTTTTTTTTTTTAAGCGTTTAAATGGAAAAAAAAAAATCTGTGAACTCATGGTTGACCATAGGCTTTGTAAATACTTGACAGGGCTTTGGGATTGTTTGGTGTTGTGTCCAAGTTCCACGGTTAGCCTGTTTGCCAACCTCAGAAAATGTCATGAAATATGAAAAGCATGTTCATATCATCATTTTTGCCATTTGACCTTCAGAAAACTCAACTCTCTTTTTTTTTTTTTTTTTCCTGAAATTTACCCCTTCTCTAACGAGACATATGGAAACTCCGATTAAGTCATTCTTGGCGGGTTAATGCGCTGGTGACATCAATGGTGACCAAGAAAAACATCTGAACTCGAGAAGAGAATTACGGCTTGTTATTATAACCTTCCTCTCCTGGATTGCCGATAATAAATTGGACTTGGATGAATCAGGGCGTGTAACACAAACGAAAAGCCAAACCCAGAAAGAGAAACACTTTTTTTTTTTTTTTTTTTATTCGCTGCTTTCAAGACAGACCAAAGTGCAGATTTGAGGAGCTGGATTGTTGCGTTAAGTTGATGTTTGGACTGAAAGCGGAGATAGCTAATGTGCTCCTTCTGGGTTCAGATTTTGGTGTGTGTCTGTCTGTCTGTTGAGAAAGTTCACAGTAACAACCGTTGTGATGCTTGGATGCTGTTGAGAAGATTATTTGCAAGCTGAATGACATGATGAGAAACTGAAGATGGGGAACAAGGGATGGTTAAAATTAAATCAAACAACAGAACTGGGGTAGAAAATAGTGTATATTCTATTCTCTGGGACACACACTTCTGCCATTTTTGCATATTATTGTTCAAATTCGATTAACCTGGTGACTGAACCTGTACCAATACTTAAAGTTAATAAATATGTTAATACTTAATATACAATTGAGGTCATAAGTTTACATACGCCTTGCAGAATCTTTTTAAAATCTTTTTCAGAATTTTTTTTTAAATAAGAGGGATTATAAAAATTGCATTTTGTTTTTTTATTTAGTACTGCCCTGAATAAGTTATTTCACATAACAGATGTTTAAACAAAATAACAATTTACACCGATAATACTGCTCAAAAGTTTACACCCCCCTGGCTCTTAATGTACCGTGTTGCCTTCTTGTGCATCAGTGAATGTTTGCACCTTTTGTAATAGTTGTGTACGAGTCCCTCAGTTGTCCTCAGTGTGAAAAGATGGATCTCAACATCATATAGTAATTGTTGGAAAGGGGTCAAATATACAGAAGATGCTGGAAAAGTAAATACTGTGCAGGACCTGGAGGATTTTTCTGAAGAACAGTGGGTAGTTTAACTGCTCAGGACAAACAAGGGACTCATGAACAACTATCACAAAACATGAAAACAGTCATTGATCATCGAGGTAACAACACACAGTATTAACAATCAAGTGTATGTAAACTTTTGAACTGATTCATTTGTGTAAATACAGTTATTATTGTGTCTTGTAGACTATATGAAAACAAGTGTAATGGCTTAATCAGGGCAGCACTAAATAAAAAACAAAATGCAATTTTTAATGATCCCTCTTTTGTTTTTTTTTTGATGACCAAAACTTATTCATCTGGTCGCCTCGAGTGTGTGTATTTTTTATTTTTTTTAATGACATAATCGGTGTTCTCCTGGTAGTTTGTCATCTGATCTGTAAATTTTGTTTGTCTTTTACAAGCTAACTCTCACAACCATTAACTCTGTAAAGCAGGATTTCTTTTTAAGCTGGGAGTGATGACGACATATGAGCTATGGAGTATAACGTTTTGCATCTAAAAACTCCCACCAAATCCGACGCAACAGCTGAGACCGTGAATTACTAGTACAGGATTTCCAGCATGACTCACAGCAGAAGTCATCAGGAAGACTACGTTATAGAAAAGGTTTTTTTGTACAACCCTGATGCAATTCTTTAACGCATGTCCATTGGGAACGTCCAAGTAAGATACACCCCTATCCCTGGAGCTTGCCTGCAGTAGTGCACACTCTATAAATGAGATACCGAGTAGTGTTATTGTGTCCGTCCCCTTTGTGTTTTGGGCAGAATAGTGAAAACACACTATGAGCGGTGAATCATGTGTTTCTAATGCTTTGCTTAGTATTACCGTTTCAAGAAGTGTGTGCGCGGGTTTCTGTAAAGTTTTGTGCAGAAAGACCTCTCAGAGCTTTAGGAATGCTGTTGCCGAAGGTATTTTGGCATCAGTAACAATGTTCTCTATGTCTCGCACACACACAAGACATAAACAGAACGTTAACAAAATATTGTTCTTCACATAGGACATGGGTCACGTAGGTTACAATTCTTTATAGCTACTATAATTTTATTGATAATAAGAACTAACTTCTTTCACAAACGTTCCAGCACAATAAATTTAACTATAAATGGATAATAAAGAAAAAAAAAACCCACCTTTTATAACCCAGCTTAGCACTTCTGTGTACAACGCCATCTTCTCATCTCGAGAGCTGCGAAGCTTTGTGACATCACAAAATGAGCTCATACGTAATATTCGTTTTTAAGGACATATTGAAATAATGCTTTGCAATGGGCAGACATTGATGTCTATGGAAATGGTTTAAGACGTCTTTTGATGGTAGTTTATACATCATAAGGTTCCCAAGCTACCAATATGTTACATGTTTTTTTTTAATACTGTATACATAATACTGCAAAAGTCTTAGGCACAAGCGAAGAAATGTTGTGTAGCAAAGATTCTTTCAAAGTTACTGTTAATGTTTCAATTTACATTTACATTTTTAAATATTTGTAAATGTTTCTACAGTTAAAAAAAAAAAAATGAGGGAGACCTAACAGGTGGGTGGGAATTGGGAAGAAATTGGGAAGAAAATTAGGGAAAATAAAAAAAAAAAAAGAAAATTAAATCATTCTTTTTGTAAATATGATAACATGCAGTAAACAATAATAAACTAAACCAAAGTCAGTATTTGGCGTGACAATGTTGTAGTCAATGTTGTAGACCATCAGTAGTCTCGGGTACACTTTGGACAGCTTTTAAAAAATGTCAAATACGTTTTGGAGAATCTGCCTTCATTATTTAAAAAAAAAAAAAAAAAATTATGTTTTGTCTGGTCTATTATGTAACATGTTGCTTTATTTCCTGAGGTTCCTACCTCCACATTAACCCGGATAGATCAGAATACTGCATTTTCATTTCTCTTCGTCTACACTGCGTTTTCCAAAAATCGCTTGTCCACACTGAGACTTCTAAAAAATGCTTACATCTCTATACTGCGCATGCGTAAAAACGTAAGAAGCTTTCGCCTGCGTCGTTTCCGTCAGGTGTTTATTTAAAAGTGAATCTGAAGGTTGTACAAAGTGATATTAATCTTTAACAACAATATCAAATGGGATAGCAGACACAACAACTGCAGTACAACATCTTCCACCATCTTGTTTGTTTTGAGCTGAATGGGTCACATGACTAAAGATACGTCCTTTTTTTGAATATTTCCGTCACTACAATGTGAAAATTCTGTTGGAAATCTAAAATGTTTTTTATTCAGTAATTCAAAAGTTATAAAATAAACATATATAACCAAACATGCATTTAAAAAAATAAGGGAAACTAAGACTTTTGCATACATATTGAAAACAGCACAATGACGCTCTCTCTCTCTCTCTCTCTCTCTCTGTTATGTGAATTGTAATTCTTGTTCTAAAGTTCTATTAGAACTTGAAGGAGAAAGGTGATCTCTCTCTCCCTCTCTCTCTGTGTGTGTGTGTGTGTGTGTGTGTGTGTGTGTGTGTGTGTGTGTGTGTGTGTGTGTGTGTGCACAAGTGTGTCTTTCTCTCCATAAAATCCTATGACTTCTTGCCAGACAGTCTTGGTGGATTTGGAAATTTCACGGCCATCTTTTCTCACAGACAGGCCTGCTAACCATAGTTATAAATCAGCATACATCAAGAATAATATCAGGAGTTAAGGATGGCTCTTGACTCTGTGTGTGTTTGTATGTAAATAGTTCTTCTTGCCCCCTTGTACTTGACCCTCTATCCCACACACACACACCCCCTCTGATTTATTCGGTTTTGCAGGAATTTCAGCTCTGGGTTCAGACAGGAATGTCCACACTCCTCAAAGACTTTGGTAATCTTTTTTGTTTGTTTGTTTGTTTTGTTTTAACTTGATCATTCATAGACCATTTTAAACACTCTATAGGATTTAATGAAATACTGTAAATTATTTATAAAATGAATGATTCATCCACCATGTTTATACTACATAATACATCAATAATGATTTACAATACAGTATTGATGTTAATAATCATTTATCCACTATTTTTATACGATGGATTGAAGTAATATCTGGAAATTATTGAATAATACCACAGTAATACACACTGCATAATCTGGAGGTGTAACACACACACACACACACACAAAATAGGTTCTGATTCTATTTTTGTTGCTCTTGTTTCGGTTCACTACAAAGCCAAGGCTTTGCATCAAAAACTTTTTTTTTTTAAACATCTAAAAATAATGTTTAGTAATTAATTAATAATATATACACTGACAGTAATATTCATTACATAAATTACCTTTAAAATTAAGAATAAATATGAAAGTACTATGATAGAAAAATGAACAAAGAAAATGAATGAAATCAAATACCAAAATAATAAAAACATAAAAATAATAAAATAATAAAAGTAAACAAAATACCATAAATTAACAAAAAAAATTAGAATTATATGAAATTAAAGAATAATAAAATTACATTTTTTGTTTTAAACCCTTTACATAATCGGTTGTAGAGTCCGAATTAAGAAATAATACATTTAAAAGAAATCCTCAAATTTAAAAGCTGTCGATTTTAGAGAAATCTGGAGCTCAACATTTTCAGTTCATTTTCTTTTCCAGTGCAGTAGAACAGACTTCCAGACTTGTTCACGTGAAGCTCAGACTTTATATCTGACGTGACAACATCTTAATCCAAATTCGCTCCAGCTGCTGTGTCGAGCGATCGTGTTACTTTGTGTTTCTCCCCCCCTGGTGATGAAGGGCGCGTGCTCACTTTGTAGTGCTCCCTCTTTTATTTCCCTTTAGAATGTTTCCTTTTGGCCGAGCCTGGTTATTCCTGCTTTCGAAAACAATGCTCGTTTTACGTTTAATCTGTCCAGGGTGTTTCTGAAACAGTAGCTGGTTTCCTTGAAAGGCCAATTAGGCATCAGATTCACACGCACAGTGGTAAAGCTAACCATTTCAAAGTGTGTGTGGTTTTCTAATCAGTTATGAAAGCTACTCGAATTTTGCGAAATGAAAAAACTTTTTTAAAGCAAGGTTCTATCACTTTTCACATTATTGCACTAACATTACTGTATTATTGTAAGCTGTAATATACAACCCCAATTCCAAAAAAAGTTGGGACGCTGTGTAAAATGTAAATAAAAACAGAATGCAATGATTTGCAAATCTCATAAACCCATATTTTATTCAATACAGAACATAGAAAACATATCAAATGTTTAAACTGAGGAAATGTACCATTTTAATGAAAAAATAAGGTAATTTTGAATTTGATGGCAGCAACACATCTCAAAAAAGTTGGGACAGGGCCATGTTTACCACTGTGTAGCATCCACTCTTCTTTTAACATCAGTCCGTATACATCTGGGAACTGAGGAGACCAGTTGCTGGAGTTTTGGGAGAGGAATGTTGTTCCATTCGTGTCTGATACAGGATTCTAGCTGCTCAACAATCCTGGGTCTTCTTTGTCGTAATTTTCGTTTCATGATGCGCCAAATGTGTTCAATTGGTGAAAGGTCTGGACTGCAGGCAGGCCAGTTCAGCACCCGGAGTATTCTACTACGAAGCCATGCTGTTGTAATAGATGCAGCACTTAGTTTAGCATTGTCTTGCTGAAATATGCAAGACCTTCCCTGAAAAAGCCGTCATCTGGATGGAAGCATATGTTGCTCTAAAACCTGTATATACCTTTCAGCATTGATGGTGCCTTTCCAGATGTGCAAGCTGCCTATTCCATAGGTACTAATGCACCAACATACCATCAGAGATACAGGCTTTTGAACTGAGTGCTAATAAAAAGCTGGATGGTCCCTCTCCTCTTTAGTCCTCTTTAGTCCAGAGGAAGCGGCGTCCATGGTTTCCAAAAAGAATTTCAAATTTTGATTAGTCTGACCACAGAACAGTTTTCCACTTTTCCTCAGTCCATTTTAAATGAGCTTTGGTTATGGCTTCTCCTTTACATGATAGAGCTTTAACCAGCATTTGTGGATGGCACGGCGAACTGTGTTCACAGACAATGAGTTCTGGAGGTGTTTCTGAGCCCATGCAGTGATTTTCATTACAGAATCATGCTTGTTTTTAAATGCAGTGCTGCCTGAGGGCCCGAAGATCACGGGCATGCAATATTGATTTTCACCCTTGTCCCTTGCACACAAAGATTTCTCCAGATTCTCTGAATCTTTTGATGATATTATGTACTGTAGATGATGAGATATTCATAGTCTTCGTGATTTTACGTTGAGGAACATTATTCTGAAGTTGTTCCACAAATTGTAGACAGTTTTTCTTCTGAGAGACTCTGTGTATAAAAAGAGTATCTTAGATAGGCAATCATGTTACTGACCTGTTGCTAATTAATTATTTGCCACATCCCAACTTTGTATTTTTTATTTTTTTGGACATGTTTTTATTTACATTTTACACACCGTCCCAACTTTTTTGGAATTGGGGTTGTAGAAGAAAAATCACATGGTACATGCAAAAACAAATAGGAAAATAATTAATGATGCTGCCAGACGTGACATCGTTACCACCCTAAAGTTGATTATTTTCCTATAACTGCACATCCCGAAGTGTTCTATTCCTCTTATACCACAGCCAATTTGCCAACAATTAAATGTCTTTATTAATTAAAGAATGAGGTATCACAGGTTTTATGAGTTTAAAGTTCCATTTAATGTTGTGTAATTGTGCAATAACCTAGTTGCATAAGTGCACACACCCCTACACTAATACATAAAAATGGAAGAACCGTTTGATTTTATTACACCACTATTATTACACCATTATTGAGTTTATTACAGCATTTTCTTGCAAAACCTTCTAGATCTGTCAGATTGTAAGGTCATCTCCTGTGCACAGCCTGCTTCAGGTCACCCCACAGAATTTTTAGTTGGATTCAGATCAGGGCTAGGTCATTCAGAAACATTGATCTTCTTTTGGTTAAGCTATTACTTTGTTGATTTGGATGTATGCTTTGGGTCATTGTCATGCTGAAAAGTGAAATTCCTTTTCATCTTCAGCTTACTAGCAGAGACCTGAATGTTTTGCACTAAAATATGAAGAAATGCAGTCATAACACATGATGCTGCCAGTACCACGCTTCACTGTGGGTATGGTGATGATTCTTTTGGTGATGTGCTTTTTTGCGCCAAACATATCTTTTGGAATTATGGAATTATTATATCTTTTGGAATTGTTCTCATCAGCCCATAACACATTTTGCCACAGCGTTTGGGGTGATTTAGTTGGGATGTTTTTTGGTGAGAAAGGGTTTCCATCTAGCCGCCCTACACCATAGCCCAGACATGTGAAGAATACGAGAGATGAAGAGAGTACTCAGTACTTGTCAGATATTCCTGCAGCTCACTTAATGTTGAAGTTGGTTTATTGGCAGCCACCATGGCAAGTTTTTGTCTTCACCTTTTGTTAATTTTGGAGGGACGTCCTGTTCTTGGTAATGTCACTGTGGTGCTCCATTTTCTCCACTTGTTGATGATGGCCTTCACAGTGTTCCATGGTGCAGCTAATGTTTTGGAAATTCTTTTATACACTTCTCCTGATCAATTCCTTTCAACATTGAGACCCTGTACAGGCTTTGTCAGCTCTTTCCAGACCATGGTTTCAGCAGTCAGATGAATCCAAGATGATGTCAAGAAAATCCAACAGAAGAAGCTAGTCTTTATTTGGGGTTGATCAGAATAATTTCATTGATGACAGCTGTATGATAATTACTTCTGAGATTGAACATGAGATTGAATGTGATTGGTTCGTTCTGAACACAGCTACAGTATCTCACAAAAGTGAGTACACCCCTCACATTTTTGTAAATATTTTATTACATCTTTTCATGGGACAACACTGACGAAATGACACTTTGCTACAATGTAAAGTAGTGAGTGTAGAGCTTGTATAACAGTGTAAATTTGCTGTCCCCTCAAAATAACTCAGCACAGCCATTAATGACTAAACCGCTTGCAACAACAGTGAGTACACCCCTAAGTGAAAATGTCCAAATTGGGCCCAATTAGCCATTTTCCCTCCACGGTGTCATGTGACTCGTTAGTGTTACATGGTCTCAGGTGTGAATGGGGAGCAGATATGTTAAGTTTGGTGTTATCGCTCTCACACTCTCTCATACTGGTCACTGGAAGTTCAACATGGCACCTCATGGCAAAGAACTCTCTGAGGATCTGAAAAAAAGAATTGTTGCTCTACATAAAGATGACCTAGGCTATAAGAAGATTGCCAACACCCTGAAACTGAGCTGCAGCACGGTGGCCAAGACCATACAGCAGTTTAACAGGACAGCTTCCACTCAGAATAGGCCTCGCCATGGTTGCCCAAAGAAGTTGACTGCACGTTCTCAGCATCATATACAGAGGTTGGCTTTGCAGAATAGATGTATGAGTGATGCCAGCATTGCTGCAGAGGTTGAAGGGGTGGGGGGTCAGCCTGTCAGTGCTCAGACCATACATCACGCACTGCATCAAATTGGTCTGCATGGCTGTCGTCCCAGAAGGAAGCCTCTTCTAAAGATGATGCACAAGAAAGCCCACAAACAGTTTGCTGATGACAAGCAGACTAAGGACATGGATTATTGGAACCATGTCCTGTGGTCTGATGAGACCAAGATAAACTTATTTGGTTCAGATGGTGTCAAGCGTGTGTGGCGGCAACCAGGTGAGGAGAACAAAGACAAGTGTGTCTTGCCTACAGTCAAGCATGGTGGTGGGAGTGTCATGGTCTGGGGCTGCATGAGTGCTGCCGGTACTGGGGAGCTAATGCCAACATGTACACTGACATACTGAAGCACAGCATGATCCCCTCCCTTCGGAAACTGGGCCGCAGGGCAGTATTCCAACATGATAACGACCCCAAACACACCTCCAAGACGACCACTGCCTTGCTAAAGAAGCTGAAGGTAAAGGTGATGGACTGGCCAAGCATGTCTCCAGACCTAAACCCTATTGAGCATCTGTGGGGCATCCTCAAATGGAAGGTGGAGGAGCGCAAGGTCTCTAACATCCTCCAGCTCTGTGATGTCGTCATGGGGGAGTGGAAGAGGACTCCAGTGGCAACCTGTGAAGCTCTGGTGAACTCCATGCCCAACAGGGTTAAGGCAGTGCTGGAAAATAATGGTGGCCACACAAAATATCGACACTTTGGGCCCAATTTGGACATTTTCACTTGGGGTGTACTCACTTTTGTTGCCAGTGCTTTAGACATTAATGGCTGTGTGTTGAGTTATTTTGAGGGGACAAAAAATTTACACTGTTATACAAGCTATACACTCACTACTTTACATTGTAGCAAAGTGTCATTTCTTCAGTGTTGTCCCATGAAAATATATAATAAAATATTTACAAAAATGTGAGGGGTGTACTCACTTTTGTGAGATACTGTACATCACCAGTTATAAAACTGTGTGCACACTTATGCAACCAGGTTATTGTAACTTTTTCTTTTTCCCCTATAGACGTTTCATTGTTTTTCACTTTATTTATATACTTTGCAAGTTCTGACATGATTTATCTCATTTTCATTTTTTTTTACTTAACAAAAACCTGCCATTTTAACAGGGGTGTGTAGACTTTTTATATCCATTGTAACTATTATATTTGTTAAATAGCAACAATGTTTCATCTACTTATTATTAGAGTTTATATTTATTACGTGGAACTTCCACTATACAAGTCCCTGTGAATGTTACCATAGAATCAATATGTCAGGTAGCCAGTGCAGGTTAATAGGACTAGAATCAGGAAACGAGACAAAGATCAAGAAAGAAATTGGATTGCAAGAAATTGGTAGAAATGTGTAATAATGTTTCTACCTGAATATAATTAACACTAAATTTAAGAGCTAAACCTGATCTTAACATTAATTTTTACACATAACCCTAACACTGATACCAAAACCTAGCTTAAGCTTTAACACTCAAACCTAGTCGTTAGTTTAATACCTAAACCAATCCTTAAATTTAATACATTGTAACTAAACCTAGCCCTAACTAATACTTAAACCCAGCATTAACTGTAATATGCAAACCTAGGCCTAGCTTTAACACTGGGACCTAACTTTAATAACTAAACCTAGCCTTAACTTTAATACCTAAACCTAGCCCTAACTTTAATACCTAAGCCTAGCCTTAAATTTAATATGTAAACCTATGGTAGTCCTAACTTTAACACTAAAACATAACCCTTGTTTTACTACCTAAACCTAGCCCTAACTTTGGGATCTAACCTTAACCCTAAGTTTAATACATAGACTTATCCCTAAATTTTAAAACCTACATCCAACCCTAACTTTAATATTTAAACCTTCCTCTAACTTTAATACCTAAACCTTTCTCTAATGTTAATACCTAAACCTAGTCCTAACTTTAACACCTAAACATAGCCCTAAGTGTAAAACCTAAATCTAGCCCTAAATGTAACTTTAAACACTTGTAGCTTATCCTATCGCTACCTTGAATACCAAAATACAAGTTCAGATTTTTGTGGTTTTCCAAGTAAATGTTGACAGCACTCGCTTACATTTCATGATGTATTTCCCACAATAAAATATGCATGCTCACAAAAAAAAAACATTTTATGACAAATGCGACTTATGTCACATGATAGTAAAAAGCGATATTAAATGGTCGAAAGAGTGTATACAACACAGAACGTCCAAGTAAGGGTCAATGTTGAGCCATTACATTCTCACACAGACACAGTTAACCATTCTAACAGATGTATGACCTGACTGAGAGACATGACGACATGATCTGTTGTTAAGGAAAGATTTATTGAAGCAGGTTTTTTTCTCTTATTTTATTGCCATTCATTCTAACGGTTATTATTGGTTGTTGGTTTTTTTTGTTTGTTTGTTTTTTTGTTTTTTTTTCTTTTCTTGCTGGACTATCATTGCGTTTTATTATTCTTTATGGAATGTCTAACAAGGTTGTAGAGACTCGCATCTGTAGAGATCTCGCATCTTATCCCATTTCAGTCTTTTAAAGTCGTAAGTTTAATTGTTTTTAAATTGCATATATATATATATATATATATATATATATATATATATATATATATATATATATATATATATATATATATATATATATATATATACACACACACACACACACATATATGTACATACATACATACATAGTATATATATTATGTAAACTGTAAATAATTTTTGGTTTATTGAAAGCAGTATCTTGTCCAAGTCTTAACAGGCAACTGGGGTAAGTAAGGAAAATGCACAGACTGGTATAACACAACATGGCACAGTAAGATGCAAGGTGTGGGCTGATTTCTTTCTAGCCCAGACTGTAGATTCTTGCTGCCTATCAGTGACAATCATGTCCGATGATTATACAGAATGAAACACCCCCTTCTTGATTTTAAGAAGACTCATGTCACATGAGATGGATTATTTAACTCTAGCATCCCTTTTCCCTTAAGTAAAATGCCTAAATAACTAAAAGTAGGCAGATTAAGCACACATTGTCCAATCAAATTTACAAAATTACCCAGAATGACAAACAACAGAACGTCAAGTTTGCACAGTAAGTTTTGAGTTGACAAAACCAGGTTAACAGGTTTCATGATGCTGGTTATCAACTTTCACAGTCAACCCAGGTTTTAACCCTTAATCGAGGTTTACTCAGTTTGTAGCAAACAGCCAATAGCGTTCAACATAGAAAAAAGCAGGTGTGCATACTTCCGGTTGAAGTGCAAGAAATATGAGGAATTTAAACCTACACTAACCGCAAAAAGCAACACCGTTTCGGCTGTCAAAGCTCGGGAAAATTGCTGATTGTGTAAATGTGTATGTTTACTTTTATAGGCTCAAACGGATTGGAAATTTATAACCAACATATTTCACGTAATTTCATTTAATATAAAAGTCAATTATTTTAATTACATATTAATAAAATTATCAATTTGTGACAACATATTAGGACAGGAATAATGCGACTGCATGAAAATATGTGCCACTCGCAAAGAACCGCAAAGCAGCACAAGCAATACATAAAGTTTGCGGTAGAGTAAGAGCGGCTTCAGCATGTCAAATTTTTAATGTGCGGCTCAAGAAGCTGGCGTAGATAAACCATACCATCTGCCCAAAATCCATCTTTCGTACACATGGTCATTGGGAAAAGCCATGGGATCGTGTCTGTCCCTAAAAGTTCTTTCCCTTCGAAGTGTCTTTATTATTGCGCTTCAAGCTCCACAAACGGAAAAGCCAACCTCTACAACAACTAAAGAGTTAACTTTGATGCGTCAGATTTATATCACTTTGCTCACAGCTGATTGGTCCAAGGTGGGTTAGAGTTTTCTTACTCAGAATAAAGCCTGCTCTGGAGCAGGTTAGCAGTGTATCATAAGTTACCATGGCGACAAAACCCGCTAAAAACCAATCCACCTTGTTGCTCAAACTAAACTCAAACTTACCTGGGTAGCCATGGAAGCCGTGAGGCTACGTGAAACAGGCCTCTGTTTTGCATGTTTGGTATTCAGAAGATAAACACAGCATGTACAGTATTATAGATTTGAAACGCTTAAAAAATTTCTCAAATCAAGAATTCAGTTACCAGTGTGCCTTTAATTGTGTGTGTAAAAGTTTACCCGGAAAAGTGGGTGGAAAAGTTCATTTTTTTTCCGTAATTTAATTCAAAAAGTGGAACTTTCATATATTCTAGATTCATTACACATAAAGTGAAATATTTCAAGCCTTTTTTTGCTTTAATCTTGATGATTATGGCTTACAGCTCATGGAAATAAAAAAAATCCAGTATTCCAAAATATTAGAATAAAGAATTTATAATACAGAAATGTCGACCTTCTGAAACGTATGTTCATTTATGCACTCAATACTTGGTCGGGGCTCCTTTTGCATGAATCACTGCATCGATGCGGCGTGGCATGGAGACAATCAGCCTTTGGCACTGCTGAGGTGTTATTGAAGCCCAGGTTGCTTTGATAGCGGCCTTCAGCTCGTCTGTATTGTTGGGTCTGGTGTCCCTCATCTTCCTCTTGACAAAATTCAGGTCATGCGAGTTGGCTGGTCAGTCAAGCACAGTAATACCATGGTCAGCAGACCAGTTACTAGTAGTTTTGGCACTGTGGGCAGGTGGAAAAGGAAATCAGCATCTCCATGAAGCTTGTCAGCAGATGGAAGCATGAAGTGCTCTAAAATCTCCTGGTAGACGCTGCATTGACTCTCGACTTGAGAAAACACAGTGGACCAACACCAGCAGATGATTTGGCACCCCAAATCATCACTGACTGTGGAAACTTCACACTGGACTTCAAGCAACTTGGATACTGTTCCTCTCCACTCTTCCTCCTGACTCTGGGACCTTGATTTCCAAATGAAATGCAACATTTACTTTCATCTGAAAAGAGGACTTTGGACCATTGAGCAACAGTGTTTTGAGTAAAAAGGTGTTTTGAGTTAATTAGCTGATTAGAGCTCTTCTCAGGTCGACATTGCTGTATTATACATTCTTTATTTGAATATTTTTGAGATACTGGATTTTTCCAGTATCTCATTTCCATGAGCTATAAGCTGTAATCATCAAGATTAAAACAAAAAAAGGCTTGAAATGTTTCACTTTATGTGTAATGAATCTACAATATATGAACGTTCCTTTTTTTGAGTTACATCACAGAAAAAAATTAACTTTTCCACGATATTCAAATTTTTTGAGATGCACCTGTATGTATTGCACCTATGGACATACTGTATTGCACATTACTGTATTTGTGGATTTGTTAGCAAGAGAAGATGGGATAAAACAATATGAAAACAAAGTTTGGAATACAGGACTCGAGCATGTTTGGAACAGATAACTGCATGGAACTGGAGGGTGCTTTTTAAAAGCCTTTATATTGTAGAGAATATTCAACTGTATTCAACGAGTGTCTTCTGACCAACTGAAACATTTTTGATCAATTCATGAATAATTCATGTCTGATTATCTGTCTGATTTATTGATTTCAATTATTACACTTTTTCACAGCTTTCAAGAAGGCGTTTATCTCAATCAGAATCAACCAGCCTCCAGCCTCGTTTCTGTTTCCCTCCTTTCATCTTTCCTTCTCTTTCTTTTTCTTGCACATGTGCGAGTGTTTGACCCTCGTTATAGTTGCTGAAGAACTTCAGAGAGCTTCAAGAATGTGGTTTTGATAAGATTCTGGACAGATCTCAACCAAATTTAAAGCTTTACACTGTGGGTGTGTTCATTTTCAAACTTCATTTACTACGGTGTCCTTCTTAAAGAACTTTAAAAAAAAAAAAAAAAAAAAAAATTTACTTTGCATGTTAGAGTAAATCTACGAGGAAGACGTGAGGATGCTAGTATTTGATTTAAAAAACAAACAATGAAAAAAAAACAGTTTTATGGTTCGTGTAACCTAACTAATCACTCTGCTAAGATAACTAATAATTTAGACAGAGAACATAGTAAAGCTACTCTATAAAAATGGCCAGAAAAGAGTGATACAATGTTGTCTAGCTACTTGACTAATTAGCAATTAGAATTGGAGCTATGAGTAAATTGACACAGAGGATGCTCAAGATATGACCACATGCTACATGTACTCTAGCATTATGAGTATTTTATCCCTACTCAGCTGATATGCTAACTAGCAGCCAAGAAGGCAAAAATTGTATTGATAGACTGTTACACAAAATACTGCATTCAAAAGTAATATGTCATAGGTCACCCTAAGGCAAGAAATGTATTATAAATTTCATTTTGAAAGAGAAACAGAATGTGATCAAAATAAGACTAGCTATGTTTCCATCCACGTATTTTTATGCGAATTTTAGGATATCGCATTAAAAAAAAAGAAGCTGGATGGAAACTCCAGATGCGAATAAAATCTCTAAAATCTAAAAAAAAAAACTTGTGCGCTCAGTTAAGGTGGGTAATCTTTTTAATCGATAAGAAGACATGCGCATGAACTACAATGGAAACACATTTTCCTCAATGCGAATTTTTAAAAAAAAATCATGTCTCAACAAATCATGTGATTGGATAAGAAAAGTAGAAATGAAGGAGAGAGCCGAGATCCCCGGAAGTGACTAGTTTGTGCTTTATTCGCAAATGTTTTATGCCGTATTCCAATTTTTCATATACGTTAAATTCGTAACTTGGATGGAAACATAGCTAATGTCACCCAAATACGCATGTTTGACAGAAGAGGTTTTACTAGAATTTAAAATCTTTTTTTTTTTTTAAAAAACCCGTCTGGTTTAGGACAGGTTTATAAGTACTGTGTCACAAAGAACCTCTTTACTTTATTGTAGTCTACTAGTCTACAGTGTGCAAGATTTGTGCTCTGCGTGAATCGCCACAATCAACTAAAACCATATTTCTTAATGACGTGTAACGTTAACATCTCATCAGTATCGCAACAACCTCATTTCTACATAGTCTAACACTAATAACAATCACGTTAAAGAAGTGTGGTGTTACTTAACAGAAATAAATGTAGAATTGTTGTTCATGAACATGGTGAAGCTTTCTATACGGTGACCTTTACTGAACGTTTATGGAAGGAGTCTCCAGTGTCAGTGCTTTATAATGGTCAGTTGAAAGGTCAGAGGAGTTTACGGTTTCTTGGGAACATGACAAATAACCAGACGAACATTTTTTGGCTTGTTATTAGCAAGAGAGGAAAAAAGGAGGAAATGACTGTCTGTAGCTGCTATAACATAAATGATAACAGGAACTATTTGGCAAATTTCTGCGATATATAAGGAACAAAACACTTGTTTTTGGAAAATAAGCAACTTCGGGATGTGACAGTAACTCTGATATGCATCGGGAGGCATCATAGCACCTTGTCATTGATTATTTTCCTATAACAATATTAAGAACATGCGCTAACAGTGATCCAAGCTATGGTGTGCTGACTTACGTCTTTCCGATTTGCACGTACGTGATGTAATTTGTGCCAGTGTTGGTTAAATGTGTGTTTGCTAGCTGTATGTTACAGATAACGTAACTAACACTTAATTTCATTAAACAATAGTCTTTTGTATGTTTAAACTGGCCTAAAAGTCCAACAATCTGCTAGGAACACAAACCAGACACGAATTTCAGCATTTGGGACGAAGCCCAATCCTCATTGATGGAATGTTTTTCCACTTATTACTGCGTGTCTGTGAGTTAATTAGAGAAACAAAGCGCAGAATTACACTTTCACACATGACTGAGTGTGTCATGGTGAGTCCGTCTGCTCTCGGAGGAGAAAAGGAACGAGAGAACAATCCTTTGAAGTGAACAAAACATGAGCGAAACATGCCAGTTCTCACACAGAGATCGAGACGGAGGGGAAATAGAATGAGAGATGGGGGCAAGGAAGGTCAGCAGGAGGTTGTAAGCGTTTGAAAAGCAAATTAATTAGCTCGTATGTCCAGGAAGGAGAAAAATATCCGTCTCAGTAGGCTGAACACACACAAGTGCGTGCACACACACACACATACACGTTTGTTGTACTATCCGTGTGAGGACCTGCAATTCATATAATCATTAATGTGGCATATTAATGCTACACCTAAAACTAACCCTAATCTTAATCTCAGTAACCAAAAGGAAACCTTTTGGCTCATTTAGTTGTTGTTGTTTTTTTTGCTGTTTTTTAATAAAAGCTTAGAGTTTTGTTAAAAATACTTCTCCTTGTGGGGACCAGATACTGTATATAAATCCTTGTGGGGACATTTGGTCCGCGATTTCCCCCAAAAAATTAGATCCAGCTACAAGATTAAAAATACAGCTCAGTCTCTGCGGTGTGTGATCCATAGTTTTTAGAACAACTATTTAAATAGTCATAATTAAAGGTCGTCCGATTGATCGGTTTTGCCGATAAATCAGCACCGATAACCAATAGTACCAGCAATTGGTTATCAGCAAAAATCCACACCGATAGTTTTTCCCGGTTGCGTGCATTTCAGGAGCAGCTGAGAAGGGTCCGCTGTCATTAGTCGTACTGTGATACAGTACAAGAGTGGCCTCTAGAGGCAAAATAAAAACTATCACTGACAAATTTTGTTGTGTTATTTGAAGTGTTTTTTCATTCATTTTGGATGTCTCTATGTTTATTTGTTATTTGGAGTGTTACTTTTTGGTTCAGTTTGGATGCATATCTTTTATTTACTTTAATATTTATTAATAGGTAACATATATTAATATTTCTATATTTTTCATTTTGAAAAGTACAGTACATTCTCATGGTACAGACAGTACTGTTTATTTTTGTAATAAAGTTCAGCAATATTTTACTTTGAGTGTTACGTTCATTCATTTTAAAAACTATCGTTGATTAATCGGTTATCGGTAAATTAATTGGTAAACTTAGTTATCAGTAAAATCCACTCTCGGTCGACCTCTGGTCGTGAGACTTCTAAAAGCTGGGTTTTTTTTTTGTTTTTTTTCCCCCATAATCATCTAAGAAAGCACACATTTAACAATTAAAATGGGTTAATGTGTTAAATCTTCCATCTCATGCAACTCATATCTTGAAAGTAACAGGGTCAAGTTTTTATAGCATAGAATTAGCAAAAATACACAATATGTGGTTACCTAGTGCCCATGCTAATGGCGTGAGAACTCTAAGGACATTCTAATGATTTACTATGATTTGCTAATTAACTTTAAATCTATAATTTTGGTAACAGGACTGACAACCTATAATGGATGACTCACCTCATGGATGAAACATTAAAAGGATTTGAACATTAATGCTAAAAAAAAAAATGTTAAAAATCTTTGAAGTTTTTTAATATACATTTATATATATATTTTTTTCATTTTTATTAAAGGGCTGAAGATTTTGAAAGTTTCATTAAACCATATGAAGTTATTTATGTGAAACAAGCACATACTGTAGGTTTGTGAAGGAAACTTTTACTTTCTAAACATAAGTAAAATATAATATCAGTGGGACACAAAGAGCACACCAATCATAGAATCAACCAGCTATTTAGATAAAAACCTTTTGCTTCAGGACATTTGGTGCAGTATAAAGGAAATGATTGAAACCTATGTGATGGACCTTGAAGAGAGAACACTCACTGCAGCCATTTGTAAAATTGCTCCCAAAAGTCTTGAAAGCAGTCGCTTTAAAGTTATTGAAGAAAACCGACTGATGAATACATATTTGTTTTGAAGTTAGATAACAGCTACTTTAACTATGTAGTGTCAGTGCAAAACTAATAAAGCAACTTTTGAGATAAGGAATGAAATATGATACTTTCCTTTTCTCATTGGACTACTTCATTATTGAAAATGGAATGCTACAGAACATGCTGTGCTGATGTTGGATGATGATCAAAGTAGGAATTGTTCATATCATTACACACCTAAACACAAGTGAGAAGCTTTAGTGAGTGTGAAACTGTTTGAGATAGCGAGACACTTTATCTTGCTCATAAAAGTAGAGAACGCTGTATTTCCACAGTCGTTAACTTTAAAGCAAGAGCTGAAGACACAATGAAAGAAATCTCTAAAACTTCTGTATTAGTTTACATTGGTTTAGGGTTTGATAGCTAATGAAATAAAACAGTTGGTGGTGCGGTTGGTCTGCTGTAGCTGTAGTAAGTCTATCTATCTATCTGTCTGTAGTATTCAGACCTCAGACATAAATACGGACTTGAGCACTACTTGTACAGTAACACGTGCAGGGTGGAGTTTGCTGAAAATAGGAAACTGAACATACTGTGAGCCCACGTATCATGTGTAAGCAATGTTAAGTCCAGTGCCACTGTATGACAGTTTAATGTACAGTTGCAATCAGAATTATTCAACCCCCATTGCAAATCAGGTTTATTGTCAAAATTTACAGACGTTCAGCTGTTTGCAATGAACAACTCAAACAAAAGCAATTGAAATAGCTCAACACAATGAATGCTTCAAGTGGTTTCCCCAAATTCAACAGAAAATGCAAATTATAATGACTTCTCCAGTCTCAAAATTATTCAACCCCATCAATAGAATCCCTCACAACAGCACAAATATGCAAAACAGGTGTTGTCTCAAGCACACTTGATGCAACTAATCAAGGGCTTCATTAGTTGTACCAGGTGCGCTTCAGCTGGAACACATGAAATACCTGAACTGGCTAGGGACAGAAAATACATGAAATACCTGGACGGGGCAGAAAACAGGAAGCCATCAACGGCTGCAACCAGATTTCTGAGAAGGCAGGTTGTGAAAAACCCTCGAGTGACTGCAAAAGACCTGCAGCAAGACTTGGTGGCAACAGGCACTGAGGTTTCAGTGAGCACAGTATGGTACGTACTAAACGCAGAAGGTTTCCATGCCAGAACTCCAAGACATACACCACTACTGACCCAAAAACACAAGAAAAGTCGGCTCCAATATGCTCAAAATCATATAAATAAGCCATATAACTTTTGGGATTCTGTTCTGTGGAGTGATGAAACAAAACTGGAACTTTTCGGTATGATGGAACAGCAATATGTCTGGAGAAAGAAGAATGAAGAAAGAACACTCTGTCCACAGTCAAGCATGGTGATGGCTCGGTGATGCTCTGGGGCTGCTTTGCATCCTCTGGCACTGGAAACCTGCAGCGTTTGGAAGGCAAGATGGATTCATTGAAGTATCAGGAAATCCTAGGGGACCTTCCAACAGGACAATGATCCCAAGCATACCTCAAATTCCACCAAGGCTTGGTTGCAGAAGAAGTCCTGGAAGATTCTACAGGGCCATCTCATTCACCTGAATTGAACCCCATAGAAAATTTCTGGTGGGATTTGAAGAAGGCAGTTGCAGCACACAAAACCAAGAATATTACTGAACTGGAGTCCATTGCTCATGAGGAATGGGCTAAGATTCCTCAGGAACGCTGCCAGAAGCTGGTGTCTGGCTATGTCTAATTTGCAGCACGTCATAACAGCAAAAGGGTGCTCTACTAAGTACTAAAGATGCTTGCCATGAAGGGGTTGAATAATTTTGAAACTGGAGAAGTCATTACAAGTTGCATTTTCATTTGAATTTGGGGAATCCACTTGAAGCATTCGTTTTGTTGAACTATTTCAATTGCTTTTGTTTGATTTGTTCATTGCAAGCAGCTGAAAGTCTGTAAATTTTGACAATAAACCTGATTTGCAATGGGAGTTGAATCATTTTTATTGCAACTGTAAGCACAATATATCATGCTGAAATGCATATTTTAGGCTGTAAATACTCTGTAAAACTATGGAATGCCATTTGAGGCCTATAACAAACTCATAAATATTACACTATTAATTGATAGTATCGTATATTATATGGATATTATGAACAACACTTAAAGTGAGCCAGAAGCATAGCAGATGAGTGCTTGGTCAGCTTATCTTTCAAACCATGGACATGTTTGAGTGCACAAAAACATGATTTTATTAATTCTACAATTCAAAATAGCAAATTAAAAGGATAAAATAGCATACGTCCTGCACGCATTATGATTTCTTGACCACAATTTACTTTGAGGTAGTTATTATGTGCGTACAATAAACTGCATACAATATATTTAAAAAATAATAAAATGCATAAGTAATTGTAATTACTTATTGTTAGTAATCAAGTGCTATTTTATAAGTGGACAAATAATTGCTAATTTAAACCTAATTTGGAGTGATTAATGGGATAATTACAACTAGGACTATTCATGCAGCAATATATTGGCAATATACTATGTTTGCTATCTTCTCATTCATATATCACTGTATTAGGATTTTGTTTTTATTTTATGACATGCTAAAAAACAATTTTAAAAAAACAACAGCTTCTTCAGTCCACATTTTTATTCCCTGGAACTCATGTACCTGCGTAACCCGACTCTGAATACGAGTAACTTTCCCTGCATGAAAATATTGATGCAACTCTTGAACCTAAGTCGCCAGCTCTGCATAAAGCTCTATTAAGCAGAAACACCCATCTCCCCCTCCCCAATGTGTAATTTTTAGCGAGGTTATACCAACTCCACAAACAATTAACAAGGCAGTAATACTGATACAAATATGAGTAAATAAAACATAAATCATGGATACATGGAAAGAAAGATATTTACTTATGAAGTTATTCTTTCACATCTTTTGCTATCTATCTCACTGTAATATATAGTATATAGACATATTAATGTGTCAAATTGCAAGTTATGGGAGCAGTTATCACCACCACTTCTTCCATACACTTTATGTATTCTTATATTCTTATATATATATATATATATATATATATATATATATATATATATATATATATATATATATATATATATATATATATATATATTATTACTCCTTAAAACTGAACCCAGGATTTGGCAGTACTGTCCTCTTCTAATTAGCATTGGTTCACTGCATGGCTTTCCCTTTTATTTCCCTTAATCGCCATTCCAGAGTAATTGGTTCAGGATGCTGATGCAGAGAGAAAAGAAGCACAAGACGTCCATAAAGAGCGAAGAACGTCAGAGAAGTGATTCCTGTTCTATTATTAGTTTTCCTCTCGAGGACTCACTGACCTCTGCAAAACATGAAAGAAAGCTGGGAAGTGCCAGATGAAGACCTAATTAAATGCTTCCTCGTGTTTGAGGTGTAAAAGTCGTCGTATGGATAAAGAGAAGTTGTTATAAAGGTGGGCGGAGACTTAGTGTTTGGAATAAATTGATGAATATGCGGTTAGAGTATGCAATTTGAGACACAACTCCTTACCAATTTTAACTGACGTGTTCACTTGGCTGTGTTTCTTATTTTAAGGTACAGTAACCAGTTACACCAGCTGAACATAAGTACTAACTCAGCCTAGTCTGAACATATAAATGGCCACTGTTTACCGTTTACAGACTACTAAAAATGTAACAGTGAGATCATTTCTACGTAGCCTTACGTAGGTTACAACTTAAAAAACACTTCCCACTAGTAGGTGCATCATCTGCCATAAAAAGAAAACTGTAAACTATAGTATAATGAAAAACATAGAACATATAAACTGATCATTAAAACCACGGACAGGTGAAGTGAATAACATTGACTACCTCGTTACAATGGCACCTGTCAAGGGGTGGGATATATTAGGGAGCAGGTGACCAGTCAGTTCTTGAATTTGATGTGTTGGAAGCAGGAAAACTGGGCAAGCGTAAGGATCTGAGTGACTTTGACAAGGGCCAAATTGTGATGGCTAGGTGACTGGGTCAGAGCATCTCCAGAACGGCAGGTCTTCTGGGGTGTTCCTGGTATGTTTTGGTTAGTACCTACCACAAGTGGTCCAAGAAAGGACAACCTGTGAACCACCTACCTAAACACTGTTGCAGACCAAGTACACCCCTTCATGGCAATGGTATTCCCTAATGACAGTGGCCTCTTTGAGCAGGATAATGCACCCTGCCACACTGCAAAAATTGTTCAGGAATGGTTTGAGGAACATGCCAAAAAGTTCATGGTGTTGACCTGGCCTCCAAATTCCCCAGATCTCAATCCGATCGAGCATCTGTGGGAAGTGCTGGACAGACAAGTCTGATCCATGGAGGCCCCACCTCGAAACGTACAGGACTTAAAGGATCTGCTGCTTCAGAGGTCTTGTGGAGTCCATGCCATGAAGGGTCAGAGCTGTTTTGGTGGCAGAAGGGGGACCTACACAATATTAGGCAGGTGGTTTCATAGAATACACTACAAATAGACTATTTTTATATCAATCAGTGCAACAGGCAGTTATGTGATAACTCAAAATGTCATGCGTCAAATATTTAAACAGTTACGTTCAAGCGTATTTAAGTTTAAAGCTTGCAGCTGCTTCATTATTTTCCATTGCTATGAGCAGGACCAGCGCATAAAATACAAATACAAGAGATGGATCATGTGGAGTCACCACTTTATTGTAAGGCACATTTAGATGATGTTAAGATGGATAAATGTTACACGGAGAAAGACAGATGCTGACCTGCACCTCGATTATGGATTTAGTATTTCCTGTTTACATTGGATCATGTTTTTGATTGGCTGGTGATAAAGTTTTGATCTATGATCACTTTACGCACTACTAGTTATGACATACCTTAACTTACGTACCTAAGCAAGTCACTTGTGCCACTTGTAGTTAGTCCCTTGTGGGCTGTCACTTGTTGTTGATTGTTGAGAAATGGTAGTAGCCAAAATGTATCTAGCCAATTAACTAGTTCAACAAAAATTAACTAACATACTAATCATTTGTGTAAACCGGTTACTTAATATACAAGGTAGTAAATTAGTGCTAGGTTTTGTCCTAGCTTTGTTGGCAGATTAACAAAACACCTACAAGTTACTTCAATCCAAGCTTTATTTTCATTTGTAATGTCTCTATACAGATATGTTGAGAGGTTATACTGTACAAATTTTGCAGAATTTTTTTGTGATTGTCGCCGGCAAAAATGCTTGATAGTGATGTTTGTTTGTAAATGAGACTTTTTCACTGTATGTTCAAAGAGGGCTTTGACTAAATGCGCATTGAGACGACATCACAAGATGACGCCTTGCCCCAAATTTGTGGAAAATCTGTGGTAATTTTGAAAAATGCAAGCCCCTCCAAATATTGTGGCGTTTGCTTGATTTAATTTCTGTGATCACAAAATCATAATTGTAAAAAAAAAAACAAAAAAAAAAAACTAATTGTACAAGCTAAAGTTGTGAGAGGGGAACTGAGAAAATGTCATATCACATTAGGATGATACGAGGATGATGCCATAGGATTGTATCACGTAAACTAGGCGAAGGCGGATGCAAATGCAGATAATAGTTTAATGAAAAAACAAATAATATAAAATACTTAAATGGAAACACAAAGGAATGAACTATGATATCAAGACAAATGTACATGGACAAAAGAACATAACCAAAGCAAAGGATAGCGACAAAAGACAAAAGCTAGACAACCAATGCCATAGACATATAAATAGACGCCGCATTGGCCACTGGATCATATGTCAACGTCAACGCCATATTGGTCCGGGCAACAGTAATACATACGTCTTAGCTTATATTACAGTTTACATTATAAACGAACTTGCCCATAATCGAGATTTTCATCTATAGTGCTGTTTGTGTGGCAGTGGTAGCTCAGCAGTTAAGACGTTGGACTACTAATCAGAAGATCGTGAGTTCAAATCCCAGCACTGCCAAGCTGCCACTGTGGGCCCTTAAGCAAGGCCCTTAACCCTCAACTGCTCAGTTGTATAAATGACATAAATGTAAGTCGCCCTGGATAAGGGCGTCTGCCAAATGCTGTAAATGTAAATGTTTTTCTCCAAACCGACTTTTATGAAAAGCTCCTCGTTTCAGCTGAGCGACTGACGTATTGTGAATCTTACTGTAGTTAGTTGGCGAGCTAACTTTTCTCACACTCTGAAGGGAATGTGTTTCCTCAAGTGAGTCCTCCGTGCCATGCAGTGAGAACTTCAAGCTGGAGGACTTTGACAGGACTGTCAGGAGTAGAGATGGAGATAAACCACCTGTCTTCAGTTTCCCGACTCATCTCCAAACAGTCTGCGTATCGATAGGCTAAAATGATTTAATAGCTTGTCATCAAATCGTGGCTCATTATTATTATTATTATTATTATTATTATTATTATTATTATTATTATTATTATTATCACATAAATGTTTTTACCACTGTAACTGTAAATGTTTTACTGGATCCATAAATGATTATCTTATCATTTGTAATTGGCTGTTTTGGAGTAGGCCTATATCTATCCTTTTACTGCTAATAAAATATAGAAAGCAGACTGACGGCCATAATTTGATTTGTATTTGCCGATTTTGTTCCATTTTGGTACAATTATGGTCAATTATTTGATAAAAATGAATATTTAAAAATGAGCGAGCTTTGTTAACAGAATTCTGACCTGGAGCATAAGAAAAGCTAAAAGATGGGGTTGAAGACAGAAAAAGCCATTTCCACAATGAAAAAAAACTTTATGCACATTTCATGTACATTAAATTATATTACATTAGGGACGTCTCAGCATTTATTACCCAAAAAAAAAAGCAAAAAAAAAAAAAAGCCAAATCTATGCTTGACAAGCCTGAGTTTTCACAATTCCTTATGACAATGAATAATTTTCCAAGTCTAACTATCGAGATTGTAAATAACTTGAGACAGAACCTTTTTTTGTACTCCACGTAGCTCATACACCATTGAAATCGTTTGAGAAATGTAAACATTATTGTGCTTTTTATCCAGAAAAAACGCAGCTCCCCCGTTTACTTCTATTTGTTTATAGAGAAGTCTTGCCTGGATCAATATGGCAGACGTGTTGACTCACAGCGACAGGCCAAAGTGGCCAAAGCGGCGTCTATGTGTCTATGACCAGTGCAATGCAAATTGTGGCTTAAATAGTAGTGCTCATTAACATCATTGTGAATCAGGTGCAGGTGGTCATGTGACAGTGATGCAGTGGGGTGCAGAGGCTGCTGGGAGTCCTACTCTGATTCCGGCCTAACCCTGACAGATTGGTCCAAGGGATCATTCGAGCCAAGTCAAATGTTGCTTTGTAGCTGAAATAGTGATCTGTTGCTTTGTTACTTTTGTACATTTTTCTCACAAGACAAGTGTGCACTAGACACTTCAGTACACTTAAACATCAGCTAGAACAGTTTTTCTTCTCTTTAGAATATTCAACAGGACTGTAACTGATAATAACACTCAAAACTTTTGAGGAAAATACTCGGATGGAAACTCAGCTACTGTATCAGTGAGGGAAAGGGAGCGCAAAGTGGACCGAATAAGCCATGTGAGATTTGCTCTATTTTTCCAGTCAGTACTTGGCCGTCCTCAGTTTCGCCATGAAAACGCGCCAAACATGGACGTCATGGTGGAAATTCAGGACAGGACGAGTTCAGCTGCATTACAGAATCTCTGTTTTAATGAATCATGACCTCTCAGTTTGGCAGTGGGATCTCCTGCTGCTTTCTTTTTTCAGATCACACAGCCTTGGGAGAGAAGAGTTTATAACCTAAAACATCTTTCTTATACAGTATATCACTCTGTCTGTCCGCCTGTCCGTCTGTCTCTTGGACTCCGGAGAGGAAGACACTTCTCTTCAGTTCAAAATGACCGCTTTTAATTTTATATTACAGAAAGTGGAACAATACCAAACATAAATTTTTCACCATAAAGCTTTATGCTGTTGGCTCAATTTCTCTATTCTGTTATACATATGGTTCCCTATTACAGAGATGATGTTCGGGTCCTTTAAGCCGAGAGGAACAAGATGAAATAAAAGTGTTCAGTAAAAATGGCTGGTGTTTCGAAATGCGAAACAGAAAGGTGATGTTTTGGTCCTATATTCTCCTTCTCTTAACTCCACTCATAACTCACTCGTCACACATCAGGAGGATCGTTGAGCATGAGAAGTGTTTCAGGGACTCAGAGTTGAACTTCACATGTTTTATATTTCACACTTTTCACATGTAATAGACATTCACGTTTGGTGCATGTGTTGACGTGTGATTGTTTTGATGATTCATTCATTTTCACATCTGTTTTGTTTTTCATGCAATCCATTTATTTTCCTTGTTTTTTTCCCCCCAAACATGATTAATTACTTTTCACGTGAATTTTATCACAAGATTAATGTTTTTCACAATTCCTTTATGTTCAGGAGTTAATTTTGTCACATGATTATTTTTTCTTGATTAATTTATATGATTCACTTATTTGACTTTTTTTTCATGATTTGTTTTTGTGATTTTTCCACGACTCACCTTTTTTTCATGATACATTTATTTTCACATGACTCACTTTTCACATGTGATTCCCCCCCCAATGATTCACTTTTCATTTGATTCATTTGTGATTTTTTTTTCACAATTCACGTATTCTCAAATGTGATCTCTCTCCCCCCCGATTCATTTATTCACGTGATTTTCGCACATGATTCACTTATTTTCATGCTTCAATTATTTTCACGTGTTTATTTTTCATGTGTGATTTCTTCCATGTGATTCACTTATTTTCACGATTCATTTATTTTCACGTGATTTGTCCACTTGATTCACTTTCACATGACTAATTTTTCACATCTGAATTTTTCCATGTGATTCACTTGTTTTCACACGAGTCACTTTTCACATCTGATCAAATATTATTCACATACTGTCACATGTGCAACTTCAGGGCATAACGTTCTGAAATACACCTTCACATATATTTGTTTCACATATTAGTCACATAATCATGTGAAAAATGTAAGATCATTTTGGAGTGTTTATGATTTTTAAATCTGTAAGCGGTGGTTCATTACTGAGAGGAAGAGAAGGTAGTTTTATAATAAATATTAAAGTTGCATTGGTGTAAATGGAGCTGAAGTTAAAGAACACAACCTTGCTGTCTAGTAGTGAACACTACAGGATAGCTATCAGAGTAAACTCAACGTCTTCCAGTAAATCCAAAATAAAAATATCGGGCCGAGCAGATGTGGTTCGGATTTTTAGCAAAACAATCTTTATAGGCTCTCCCAAGGAAACAGTATTTCTCCAAAACAGCTCCAAACTGTGGCCATTCAAACACCGCAAGCAAAACAGACACGCTGTACTGTGAAAAAAAAAAGTGAAATGTTCCAACTTTCGCCAGAAAGTTTTCCCTTTTCTCATATTCTTTACTGTTTATGCATAAGAATTGTGTTAAAAGTGAAAATATAAAATGAGAAACTGAGTTGAAAGTGGAGTAGTCCCCCACAGAATGTGAATTATGTAGGAAATTATATTAACCGAAGCTTTGAAGCAGCTTCCATTTTCATAAGTACATTGAGAGAGAGAGAGAATAATGAGGAAAAAAAACTTTTGTTATTCTTATATTAACCACTTTAAATCTTTTTGTTGTTGTTGTTGTTGTTGTTGTTGTTTTGTAACTTGTAATAGTCCTTACAAATAGTTAATTCAGTTTTATTTTAACGTCTTTGCAAAATTTTGATCGGTTACGCAGCCATTTCTAAACCAATTAGCGTCTTCTACTTTCTATATTTTACTCAAAGTATAAAATATCAGCTGCACGAAGTGTGACCGATTCCACATTTCCACCTCAGGCAGCAATTTCGGAGCTAAACTTCCACTACCAAAAAGTCTTGGCTGACCAACTACATTTGGAGAAGAAGAAATAATGTACACATTTCTGGACATGCTATCTCTTTAAACAAATAAAAGGTAGGTCAATATTGTGGTTCACCTACCACAATGCTTTTGAAGGTGAGAGGAAACTGGAGAACCTTGAGAAAACCCAAAAAGACCCGGTGTAAAATGTGAAACTCCACACACATAAGTAACCTGAGCTCAGAATCAAACTCCACACACATAAGTAACCTGAGCTCAGAATTAAACTCCACACACATAAGTAACCTGAGCTCAGAATCAAACTCCAGGACCTGGAATTATGAGGTGGCCATGCCAGAATGCCTCCCTGTATGAAACTTTAAACTTCTGGATGTAAGATTTTGGCATTTCGCCCTCTGTGGTAGAAATATACTATTACAAGCTATTACTGATGGAAAAATTCAGTATTTCATAACATGGACTCACTAACTTTTGGAAGCCTGTTTCCGCCATGGAGAAAAACAATTTAAAAGGTGATTGTGACTTTATATCTCGCAATTACAAGTTTACATCTCTCAATTCTGTCTTTATTTCTCGCAATTATGAGTTTACATCTCACAGTTCTGACATTGTTTCTCACAATTGCAAGTTCATATCGCACAATTTTGACTTTATTTCTCGCAATTACAAGTTTACATCTCACAGTTCTGACATATTTTTCTCACAATTGCGAGTTCATATCGCACAATTTTGACTTAATTTCTCGCAATTGCGAGTTTACATCTCACAATTCTGACATTTTTTCCCTCGCAATTTAGACATCCACTTGACACAGTACCTAAAATGTGACTAACTTCAGGTAACAAGCGCGCACTAGTGTCTGGTTTTCCTTGTCTTGACTATGAGTGTTGTTCTTACTGTATGCAGCCTATTTATAGAGAATGATGGATGCTTTGTCGGTGCATTCTTTCTAACTCACTAAATGTCAAGTGGTCGTTTAAACTGTGAGAAAAAGGTCAGAATTGTGAGATGTAAACTCAAAATTGCAAGAAATAACATCAGAATTGAGAGATGAAAACTTGTGAGGGTCAAAATTTCAGAATAGTAACCCAAAATTGTGATAAAAAAGTCAGAATTGTGAGAAACAAAGTCGCAATTCTGAGGTATAAAGTCGCAATTACCTTTTTTATTATTATTTTTTCTCTGTGGCAGAAACAGGCTTCCATACTAACTGGACCCACTTTACGAAATGTAGCTTTACAACTGGGCAACGATATAAATTCCACAAACAGAGCAACCTGTCTGTCACCAAATTAAAGAACAAATAAACACTTTAAACAATACCCTACATTTAAAATATAATCTAATTGCAGTGTCTGTTTATAATCCTATCGTGATATATCATAACATAGCAGCTTGGCATTTCCACAAGAGTGCTCTTCCATAAATTTAATTCTCACCTTCAAAAGGAGATTTACTCCGGTTTAATCTTGCACATACACACACACACACACACACACACACACACACACATATATATATATATATATATATATATATATATATATATAACATTTAAGATGTTTCAAGCATTTCTGAGATGAGCACTAAGGACTTAAATGAACCTTCTTTATGAACATTTCATCTCAAATAGTAAAATCACTGGGAATCTATTAGAACTTCAAATCTAGCGTTTGGGATCTAGCTTTAAAGTAGCTTGGTCTCGTGAGATCACTAACTATTTAATTCTAGTTTGAAGGAAAGAACTTTGTGCAGAAACATGATCCTAATAAAAGTTAATAATGTGAATATTATTACAATGAATAATAAATGTCAAACTCCCAAAAGGTTAAATTAGAATGCATAATCAGCGTGAGCTTCTAGGTTAAGGCCAAATTATGCTCTGCTTTTCTTTCTTTTCATATTTAATTTAAACAATTAAAATCAGTCGCTCACTAATGAACACTTTTGATGTTTGTTAGAATGAGGAACTAATTAAAGCTCACAGCTGAGCAAGAGAGCGTTCCAGGGGAGCGTGCTGTTACTGTGCGTGTGTGTGTTTGTGTGTGTGTGTGTGTGTGTGTGTGTGTGTGTGTGTGTGTGTGTTGTGAAAATGTTGTGTATATAGTGTTTCGTTTTCACTATTCACTTCATAATGCTGATTGTTTTTTTCTTTCACTTTTTTCTATATGTTCTTTCCTCTCCTCTTTTCTGAACTATTTCTCTTTATCATTGCTTCTTTCACTTAAAAAAAAAAATCTTTCTCTTCCATCTCCTTTTTTCATTTTCTTTCTTTCACATATTCATCTTCTTTCCTTTTCTTTCTCTCATTCTTTCCTCTTCCCTTTTTCCCTTTCTGTTTTTCTCTCACTCCTTTTAATCTTTATTTTATTTCTCCTTTTCCCTCTTCTCTTTCTTCTTCTTCCTCTTCTCTCATTGTATTATTTTTCTTTCGATTACCTACTTTTTTTTTACATCTCTTTTATTCCTGCATCTTTTTCTCCCACTCCATCTCTTCTATCCAGCATTCTCTTTTCTTTTCCTTCTATCATTGTGCCACCCTTTCTTACTCACTTTCTTTCTTTCTTGTCTATAAACTATTTCTTCCACATTGCTAATTCATTCTTTATATTACTTTTCTTATTATATATTTTATTTAATTTGTTATGTCTCTCTCCTTTGTTTTAATTTTGTTTTTGTATCCCTTTCTGTCTCTCTTTTCTATTTTCCTTTCACTTACTGAAGATAACTGAATGAATTTAAAACACTTTCTCACACTTTCATGATAGTATGACCAAATATTTTAAAAACTATCCCGGGAACAGTGGATATGAGGAAAGAATGTACCTTTGATGGGACACCAGTCCATCACAGGGTACCATGTGCAGACGCACACAGACACACACACACACACACACACACACACACACACACACACACACACACACACACACACACACACACACACTCACATGTGCGTGTGCATGGTGCCCTCTGATGGACTGCTGTCCCATTCAGGGTTGTATTCTCGCTTTGCACCCAATTTTCCAAGGATAGTTTCCCGATCCCCTTTGATCCTGATGAGGATAAAGCGCTTACTGAATGAATGTCTCTCTCCATTCTTGTCTCTTCTCTTGTTTCATTCCTTATGTCACTCTTCTATCACCTTCCGTCTCTCTCCCCATGTTTATTTCTATTTCTTCTTCCTTGACATCTAATTCTTTTACTCTCTTTTTTCTGGTCTCTCTCTCACTTCCTTTTCCATCATGTATTTTCTCATTCACCTCTCTCCCATCTGCTTTATCTCTCTCTCTCTCTCTCTCTCTCTCTCTCTCTCTCTCTCTCTCTCTCCCCTACTCTTTCTCTCGTTTTTCCTCGTCGGTGCGTTATAAGATCTGACAGGTGTCTCTGAGTCAGAGGAAACTCCTCTAGAGCTTATCTAATTAACACTCCTGTTCTTCCCCCCTTTTTTTATCTAATTATCACAGCCTTAAAGTGATTTTGCTGGAATGGTGAGATCGGGGGACAGATGGGAAAAGACACATTCTGTGACCCTTGAGAACCCCAAACAAACTTTGTTCAGTTCTTGAGTGTGCTAAATACACCTTTTGAAAACTTTGTCAAAGTGAAGTTTGTAGATTATAAAGATAAAATAAAAGGAAGGAAACAAGTGCAATGTCTGGAAGCTTGACCCTTATTTTTGAAGAAATATTCAAGTTTAAAAAAACATTTTAGACAAAAAATGTAATGTACACAAAACTCCTCTTACTCCTAATGTAGTCCATAGTCCAGGACATGTTTGGTGTATGAAATTGGCTTCAATTTTGGTACAAAGCTAAAACAAGTAATGAAAGATTATAGGCTACAAACTGCCTCAAACTGTGTTGGCAAGTTCAGTATCTTAGACTTGCATATGTGGTTTCTGACCCTATATACACCACACTGTTGTGTATATTGTACCGGAAGTATCTTTTGTTTTAGCTTGTTTTTGAGTGTTTCCATGATTGAGGTGCCATTTGTGTCCAACTGATATATACAAAAAGTTTTAGGCACCCTATTTCTTTAGTACAAACGTTGTTATAGATTTTTTATTTTATGACTTCTACATTATCGAGTCAGTACAAAAAACATTTTAGATTCCCAAACATTAGTTTTCCAGAACAAAATTAAATGTTACAGGAAAATGTTTGTATGTCAGTAAAGAAAGCAGCATATTACATAAGAGACCACTTTTCACACACACACACACACAAAAAAAAAAAAACACAATGAAGGCTGCTGGGAGTCAAAGTCTCCAGAAGAACTGTGGCTGGTTCTGCAAGATGCTCAATAAAACTTACCAGCTCATTTCCTTATAAAACTGCACTAATTGTACCCGAGACTACATTTTTTTTTAAAGCAAAGGGTCACACCAAATATTGACTTTGTTTCATTTATTACTGTTTACTGCTGTTTATAGTATTTATGTCGCTGTTCCTAAGACATCCGATTGGTGGTAAACAGCGTTTGAAATAATAGCAAAGAACCATAATTCACATGTCTGGTAGGTTGATTTAAGGACAGGATGTCAAAATTAAAATTTCAACCATGTTCTGTTGTCAGATGTTATTCATATAAGTTTCAATTTTGGTTTTAGAGGCAAAATAAAAAAAAAATTATTTGGTTGTTGATCCAGCATCCTTTAACTGGGCAAAACACGTTTAACAAGTTAACGTTTTCTTATTTTAAAGTTTATTATTATTAACTTTAAAGTTAATTTAAAGTTAAATTTAACTTTAATTTAGTCTTATTTCAGATCAATGTAATTAAAACGTACACTACATTTAATTATAAATGTATGACTATCTGTAAATACATAGTACTTTAAGAGTGTGTGTGTGTGTGTGTGCGTGTGCGTGTGTGTGTATGTGTGTGCATTTGTGTGTAACACAATAGGAAAATGAAGAGGCCGTGTTGTTAAAAATATCAGACCTGTGTGGATTAGCACACAATCAATCATGCTCGTGCTGCAGTGACACGTAGGACATACAAAGGCTCATGCATAGAGACACACACACACACAAACACACACACACACACCGGGGGATATTGTGTTTCGTCTGCGGGGACAGGACAGGTGCTGCTACAGAAGAGTGAACAGTTGTCTCCATGTTTACTCCACTTATATTACATTAGAAATATTTATATAGATATATCACACATATACAGCGAGAGCATGCTTAACATTCCTTTAGTATAAAGATTATTTCGTCGCATACGTTTAATGACTCTTACTGAGATGTACTGATGAACAGAATGATAGATAGACAGATAGATAGATTAGATAGATAGTCCAGTGATAGAGTGTCCATTGTGATTCACTGTAATTTTAAATCATGGTCATGCGTAGTCATGCTTCAATTTGTTACTAAAAAGGTCAAAGGTCATGTGATTCGAACCTAAGAGGAGTAATCGCGTTCCATTAATGAGAACCATAAGGAGTCAGCTGTTCTATTCTGGGAGTCACTCAAGAACTTTCAGTTCTTGTTAACACACTCCAGGCACTGGCGCCATTTACACCTGTTTTACTTTTACACACACACACACACACACACACACTGATACAGTAGATATATTGTGTCTGATTTTATCTGCTCCTGGGAACCAAATGTCCCCTTGATGATATATGACCGTTTTGTGCAGACATTTGACTGGTCCCCATAAGGACAACAATACATGACTGTGTGTATGGCCCAGGTGGCATTACTGTATTACTTTAGTTAACCTTGTCTCTCTCTCTCTCTCTCTCTCTCTCTCACACACACACACACACACACACACACACACACACACACACACACAATGCAACTTTGATGAATATCATGTTTTAGAGTAGAATAGAATAGAATTTTATAGCAAGCTTTAGATTGTCTAGCAGCTTTAAAAACTGTAGTGCCTTTTGCTAAGATCCCAAGGTGTGTATGTGTGTGTGTGTGAACCATGATTTTATCTCTTTATGGGGACCCAATTTCCCCCTAGTGAGAAGAATATCTGACGGTTTTGTGGGGACATTTGGCCAGACCCCAAAAGTTTACACTTATTCTTATGTGTGTGTGTGTGTGTGTGTGTGTGTGTGTGTGTGTGTGTGTGTGTGTGTGTGTGTGTTGGTGAGAAACTAATATCCTCATAAGGACTACATGAACAATACATGAGTGTGTGTGTGGCCCAGCTGGTATTACTGTATTTCTGCAGTTTCCTGCATGCACACAAACACATGCACACACACACACACACACACACACACACACACACACACACACACACACACACACACACACACACACACACAGGCATATGTGTGTAATAAGTCATTGGTGTGAATATGATAAATGGCATCTGTTACACAATACAATGAAATAGCACTTTTAAGATTGTCCTACAGCTTTTTAAGACTGTAGCCATTTTGTGGGGACATGGCTGGTCCCCATAAATAAGGTTTTTTGTTGTTGTTGTTTGTTTGTTTGTTTTTTGACAGATATTGTGTGCGTGTATAGGTTTATAGTGAGGACCTAATATCATCATAAGGACAATAATACATACATGTGTGTGGCCCAGCTGGTATTACTGTTACTGGTATTAATTTTACTGTAAGGTGTGTGTATATATCATGATTTTATCCCTTCATGGGGACCAAATTCACCTTTAGTGAAAAGAACATCCGACAGTTTTGTGGGGACATTTGGCCATTCCCGATAAGTTTTGTTTTTAGTTACAGATATTGTACTGTACTGTATGTGTGTAGGTTTATGAGGACCTAATATCCCCATAAGGACAGCAATACATGACTGAATACACTGTGTGTGTGGCCCAGCTGGTGTTACTATATTTCTTCAGTTTCTCTCTCTCTCTCTCTCTCTCTCTCTCTCTCTCTCACACACACACACACACACACACACACACACACAAAAACACACACACAGGCATTTGTGTAATAACTGACTGTTGCCAATTTGATAAATAGCATGTGTTGTTGAATAGAATAGCATAGAATTAGAATAGAATAGAATGTTAGCGCACGTTTAACTTTAAAGTCTGTGTTGTCTTTTGCTGAGATGGTCCCAAAGTCTCGTTTTGTGTGTGTGTGTGTGTGTAACATTTTTGTCTGAACTGATCAGACATTCAAATATTCAACTATACATCATCCAACTGCACTTCTCTCTGTCTCTCTCTCTCTGTCTCTCTCTCTCTCTCTCCCCACAGTACATTGAAATCTTTTCCCCGACCGCACAGACATTTAAATAACATGGGTGTGTGTGTGTGTGTGTGTGTGTGTGTGTGTGTGTGTGTGTGTGTGTGTGTGTGTGTGTGTGTGTATGCCTGGCCAGCAGCAGTGGAAAGACACTGCAGAGATATGACACGTGTGAAAATAGGCTGGAGTATTTTATTAAACCTCCACTAAGAAGAGAACCAGAGAGTTAGAGAGAAAGGGAGAGGGTGGGGGAGACAAACAGCAAGAGAGACAGAGAATTGAAGCGCAGCATCAGCATTTAGTGTTTAGCAAACAGTCTTTACTTAAGCATTTTTAAGCAGAAATGCAATATAGGATACAACATAGCCGAACCACCTCTCTGATCATTTCTCCAAACCTGTAAGCATTTCAGAGAGTTTTGCTACTGTACAAAGAAAGAAAGAAAGAAGGAACATGGAGGGAAATAGAGCAAGTGGGGCGGGGGGGGGAGTATGACAGACAGAGAGATGGAGGATGGAGGGATGGGGGTTGTACCCGTCTGTAAGTGTTTAGCTCTCATTCTTCTTCTTCATGTGGTTTGTACAATGAAGCAGACCTCATCTCCCACTTTAAAGCTCCTGCAGGAATCCCTTTCTCCCTTTTTTCCTCTAACCTCACATACTCAATCCCTTGCTCTTTCTCCTCTAGCCTCAGACTTAATGTAATCAAGTAATGTAATTGCCATTTGATCTGTAATGTGTAGGGTAAGATCATTTATTACCGTGCAACAGCATGTTAACTTTAGAGTAAAGTCATAGTAACTTATAGTAGTAGAGGATAGAAGTATTGTAACTACAGTGTAGTACTTATATAGTAAGAATTGTAGTATACTAGTACAGTAGTAGTATAGTATGTTCAGACTTATAGTACAATATATCAAGTACTGTAGAAAATTTAGTGTGGTAGTATAGTAACTGTATAGTGCAGTAGCCTTACTAGAGCGTAGCAGTGACTTTAGAGTAGCAGTATATTATTATAGTAACTCCAGTGTAGCGCATACAGTAGTATAGTATAGTATAATGCCGTATAGTACATTATAGTACAAGTACATTACGGTAACTATAATATATTCAGCAATTTTTAAACGATAATGCAGTACAGTGATAAATTTAGTACAGTAATTCTAGTGTATAAATTTGTTAACATTAATACAACAGTATAGCAACTTTAGAATAGTAACTCTAGTAGAATGGTATAGTAACTTTTGTGCATTAATACACAGTAGTAACCTCAGTGTAACGGTATAGTAACTTTGCCATATTGTAGCTACAGTATGTAGTACTTTAGGGTACTAGTATAGTAAGAGTATTAACTAGTATAGGACCTTCAGTTTAGTAATTTAGCAGCTTTATATTAACTTTGATGTACTATTGTACAACTTCAGTGAAGTAATAAAGTGACTTTACTATAGTAATGTAATAAATTGTAGTAAACTACACTAGTGTAGCAGTGTAATAACTTGTGTATTAGTCTTGTGTTTTTATTTTTTATTGTAGTAGAGCAGTAGTTTGAGCAGTGCAGCAGTATAGTATATTTCAGTAGTATGGTGGTATAGCAAATCTAACTATAATAGTAATAACTATAATAGTAACTTTAGTATAGCAATGTAATTTTAGAGTAATAGTATAGTAAGTTTGCTATGATAGAAGTATAATAACATGTATGAATTAATTGGATTGTAATAATGTTTTTAATTTTAATATAGTAAATATTTTTTGTTATATTGTAATGTTATTGTGTAATCTAGTAACAAAGCTAGCACAGTTATAGTACAGTTACTGAACTGTAAATGTGTAAATAGTCATTCTAGTTATAAATTTGTTAATGTTAATACAATACTATACCAACTTTAGAATAGTAACTCTAGTGGAGTGGTATAGTAACTTTCTTATATTGTAGACATGCAGTACTTTAGGGTAGTAGTATAGTAAGTAAGAGTATTAACTTGTATAGGAACTTTAGTTTAGTTTAGTAATTATTGCAACTTTAAATGAACTGTGGTGTACTACTGTAACTTCAGTGTAGTAATAAGGTGGCTTTAGAGTAGTAATTAAGTGACTTTGCTATAGTAATGTAATACATTGTAGTAGACTGCACTAGCTAAACACCATAAATGTAAATAATAATCATTGCATTTAATAACAGACTGTTAATTTAATGAAGTAAAATTCTTTATCCATTTGATGTGGGCAGTCTGTTCCACATTTCTCTGTGTGACTTGGAAATGTGCGGAGATTCGTTTCGCTCCAGGCCAAGTGTAGCATGTGTGTTTAAGGTTGTGATATACATGAAGTAATTTGCAGCATTGTGTTTTCCTCTTCTCTCTTCAACACAATTTATCCTTTCTTTTGTTTGTGGAATAAACACAGTATCATGGAGAAATGAGAAATGGGTGCACACACACACACACACACACACACACACACACACACACACACACACACACACTGAACAGGTTGAAAGAGATTTCATCCAAGGGTTATATTTATGCAGCTCTCTGTATAACACCAAATCTGGACATTTTGTCATACTGCATAGCTGAATACACAAAGTGGTTGGGGTTGTGTGTGTGTGTCTGTGTGTGTTCTGTTGTGTAATGCTTTCAGTAGACTTTAATTATCGATAATTATGGTAGAGATCAAAAGTCTCCGTGCAGAAAGAACTATTTTGAATTAATTGCAATGTTGTAATTCCCATTACTAATTAACACTACGATGTTAGGACTGTGCATGTGTTACCGTTTAAGATGGAGTTCAGTTTCATAGGATGACGTTTCACACAGGTAAGCAACAAACGCAGGGTCAGACTGAAAGTGGAGAAGCAGAATTTAAATCTCTTACGTTGTTACACAATGTTACACAATGAGGCATAATCGAAAATTGAAAAACAAAAAAACAAAACAAAAATGAACAATACATTCTTCATTTTATGACTGACTGTAGGAGGCTAGCAATAATGTTTACTATTATTACTCTGAAAAATACAGTATCTCACAACAGTGAGCTGTATGGTCTTGGCCACCGTGCTGCAGCTCAGTTTCAGGGTGTTGGCAATCTTCTTATAGCCTAGGCCATCTTAATGTAGAGCAACAATTCTTTTTTTCAGATCCTCAGAGAGTTCTTTGCCATGAGGTGCCATGTTGATCTTCCAGTGACCAGTATGAGAGAGTGTGAGAGCGATAACACCAAACTTAACACACCTGCTCCCCATTCATACCTGAGACCTTGTAACACTAATGAGTCACATGACACCGGGGAGGGAAAATGGCTAATTGGGCCCAATTTGGACATTTTCACTTAGGGGTGTACTCACTTTTGTTGCCAGCGGTTTAGACATTAATGGCTGTGTGTTGAGTTATTTTGAGGGGACAGCAAATTTACAGTGTTATACAAGCTGTACACTCACTACTTTACATTGTAGCAAAGTGTCATTTCTTCAGTGTTGTCCCATGAAAAGATATAATAAAATATTTACACAAATGTGAGGGGTGTACTCACTTTTGTGAGATACTGTACAAACATAGGCAGGATGTAAAGTAATGAGTTGCATGTGAATTTAATTGACTGCTAGTAGGCCAGTGAGACAGAGCGCTAGAATATCTACCTAGGGTTGGACTGGATTTCAGAAGACTGTATAAATTAATGGAGATTTCATTATTATATACAGTCAGGTCCATAAGTATTTGGACAGTGACAATTTTATGTAGTTTTGCCTCTGTACACCATTGGGCAGATACCCTTATCCAGAGCAACTTACATTTATTTCATTTATACATCTGAGCAGTTGAGGGCCTTGCTCAAGGGCCCAACAGTGGCAGCTTGGTGGTGCTGGGATTTGAACTCACGACCTTCCAATCAGTAGCCCAATGTCTTAACCACTGAGCTACCACCGCCACAATGGATTTGAAATGAAGCAATCAAGATGTGATTGAACTGTAGACTTTCAACTTGAATTCAAGGAATTACAGACATTTTATCCAGAGTCCCTCCATTTTCACAGGCTCAAGAGTAATTGGACAATTGACTGATAAAGCAGTTTCTTGGCCAGGTGTGGCCTGTTTCATTGTTATTTCATGACAAATTAAGGAGATAAAAGGTCTGGAGTTGATTCCAAGTTGATAACCTCTTGACAACATCTAGCCAAGTCAAGAACACTCTGGAGGAAGTAAGCGTATCATTGTCAAAGTCTACAATCAAGAGACACCTTCATGAATGTAAACACAGACAGTTTACCTCAAGATGCAAAACATTGGTAAAAGTCAAGAACAGAAAGGGCAGTTTAGACTTTGCTAAAAAAAAATCTCTTTAAAAAAAAAAAAAAAGCCTGACCATTTCCGATGCATGATTAACTTGTACTAGAATGATGCGAAGAGGAGAGTATGGTTAAGGAAAGGAAGGGCTCATGTTCCAAAGCAAACCACATCATCTGTCAAACATGTGGAGGTAGTGTTTTGGCATGGGCATGTATGACTGCCAATGGAACTGGGTCACTGGTAATTATTGATGATGTGACTGCTGATAGAAGTAGCAGGATGAATTCTGAAGCATATAGAGCTATACTTTCAGCTCAGATTCAGTCAAATGCTGCAAAACTGAGGACAGTGGTTCACAGTACAGATGGATAATGACCCAAAACGTATCGTGAAAGCAACCCAAGAGCTTTTTAAGGCAAAGAAATTAAATGTTCTTAAATGTCCGATGACCTCAACCCAATTGAGCATGTTTTATCACTTACTGAAGGCAGAAAGAACCAAAAACAAGCAGCAGCTGAAGGCAGCTGCAATAAAGGCCTGGCAAAGCCTCTCAAGTGAGGACACTCAGCATTTCATAATGTGCATGGATTCCAGACTTCAGATAGTGATTAACTGCAAAGGATTTGCATCCAAGTATTAAAAATAATCCTAATATTTATGATTATGTTAGTTTATCCAATTACTTTTGCACCTGTGAAATTGGAGGGACTCTGAAAATCTAGCTGAAAGTCTACACTTCAATCACATCTTGATTGCTTAATTTCAAATCCATTGTGGTGGTGCACAGAAGCAAAATTACAAAAATTGTGTCACTGTCCAAATATGCATGGACCTGACTACAGCTTTATTCAAATATTTTATTTTCATTATGGTTTATGTTCGGGAAAAAAAAAAAAACATGTCTCTCAGTGGGACATATTTAGAGTTGAGTTAAGCAACTCAACTCGCAAATATGAAATTTAAATACCTTTGTGGCACTCAGGGCGTGGTTTTGGCAAAGGCTGTAATGGGAGAGGGAAATTGAGGGACGAATGGTTAATTAGTGAGTGGTAATACTAATTCTTCTTCTTTTCCTTTCGGCTGTTCCCTTCAGGGGTCGCCACAGCGAATCATCTGCCTCCATCTTGCCCTATCCCCTGCATCCTCTTCTCTCAGACCGACTACCTTCATGTCCTCCTTCACTACATCCATAAACCTCCTCTTTGGTCTTCCTCTCGGCCTCCTGCCTGGCAGCTCTAACCTCAGCATCCTTTTACCGATATATTCACTCTCCCTCCTCTGAACGTGTCCAAACCATCTCAACCTGGCCTCTCTAATTTGTCTCCAAAACATCTCACATGTTTGATTTACTCATTCCTGATCCTATCCATCCTCGTCACTCCCAAAGAGAACCTCAACATCTTCAGCTCTGCTACCTCTAACTCTTCCTCCTGTCTTTTCCTCAGTGTAACTGTCTCCAAACCATACAACATTGCTGGTCTCACTACTGTCCTGTACACCTTTCCTTTCATTCTTGCTGGTACTCTTTTATCACACAACAGACCTGACACTTTTCTCCACCCTTTCCAACCTGCCTGCACACGCTTCTTCACCTCTTTTCCACACTCCCCGTTGCTCTGGACTGTTGACCCTAAGTACTTAAAATCCTGCACCTTCTTTATCTCTTCTCCCTGTAACCTCACTGTTCCACTTGGATCCCTCTCATTCACACACATGTATTCTGTCTTGCTGCGACTAACCTTCATTCCTCTTCTTTCCAGAGTAAACCTCCACCTCTCTAGAGTTTCCTCCACCTGTTCCCTGCTCTCACTACAGATCACAATGTCATCCGCAAACATCATAGTCCATGGAGATTCCTGTCTGATCTCATCTGTCAGCCTGTCCATCACCACCGCAAACAAGAAGGGGCTCAGAGCTGATCCTTGATGCAGTCCCACTTTCACCGTGAACTCCTCTGTCACACCTACCGCACACCTTACCATTGTCCTACTGCTCTCATACATATCCTGCACCACTCTAACATACTTCTCTGCCACTCCAGACCTCCTCATACAATACCACAGCTCCTCTCTTGGCACCCTGTCATACGCTTTCTCTAAATCTACAAAGACACAATGCAGCTCTTTCTGACCCTCTCTGTACTCCTCCATCAACATTCTCAAAGCAAATATTGCATCTGTAGTGCTCTTTCTTGGCATGAAACCATACTGCTGCTCACTTCTCCCCTTAGCCTTGCTTCCACTACTCTTTCCCACAACTTCATTGTATGGCTCATCAGCTTAATACCTCTGTAGTTTCCACAACTCTGCACATCTCCCTTGTTCTTAAAAATCAGCACCAAAACACTTCTCCTCCATTCCTCAGGCATCCTCTCACTCTCTAAGACCTCGTTGAACCACCTAGTTAAAAACTCTACTGCCATCTCTCCTAGACACTCCCATACCTCCACTGGTATGTCATCAGGACCAACCGCCTTTCCTCTCTGCATCCTCTTCAAAGCTCTCCTAACTTCACCCTTGCTAATCCTTTCTACTTCCTGCTCAACAATATTTGCCTCTACTACTCTTCTCTCTCTGTCATTTTCCTCATTCATCAGTTCCTCAAAGTACTCCTTCCATCTTTCCCTCACCCTCCTGTCACCTGTCAACACATTTCCATCTCTATCTTTAATCACTCTAACCTGCTGCACATCCTTACCATCTCTATCCCTCTGCCTCGCCAACCGATACAAATCCCTCTCACCTTCCTTACTATCTAACCTTGCATACATGTCCTCATAAGCTTTCTGTTTAGCCTTTGCCACCTCTATCTTAACCTCACGCTGCATCTCCCTATATTACTGTGTACTTTCCTCCGTCCTCTCACTGTCCCACTTCTTCCTAGCTAACCTCTTCTTCTGGATACTCTCCTGAACTTCCTCATTCCATCACCAAGTCTCCTTGTCTTCTTTCCTCCTTCCAGATGACACACCTAGCACCTTCCTACCTGTCTCCCTGATCACTTTGGCTGTAGTGGTCCAGTCATCTGGAAGCACCTCCTGATCACCTAAAGCCTGTCTCAACTCCTCCCTGAAAACCGCACAGCACTCTTCCTTTTCCAACTTCCACCACTTTGTCTTCTGCTCTGCCTTTGCTCTCTTCATCTTCCTCACCACCAGAGTCATCTTACACACCACCATCCTATGCTGTCTAGCTACACTCTCTCCTACCACTACTTTGCAATCGCTAATCTCCATCAGATTACAGTGTTTACATAAGATATAGTCCACCTGTGTGCTCCTGCTACCACTCTTATATGCCACCCTGTGTTCCTGCCTCTTCTGAAAGTACGTGTTCACCACAGCCATCTCCATACTTTTAGCAAAGTCTACCAACCTCTGTCCTTCTGGGTTCCTTACCTGAAGACCAAACCTGCCCATCACTTCCTCATCCCCACTATTCCCTTCACCAACATGTCCATTAAAGTCTGCCCCTATCACCACTCTCTCACATCTGGGAACACTCTGCATCACTTCCTCAAGCTCACTCCAGAATCCGTCTTTCAGTTCACTAATTATGATCCCTATATAACCTGTCCTTTACTTCCTGTGTGTATCTAGTCGCATGTGAAGCTGGAAAGCGATGTTTATGTTTAAATACGTGCATGTTTCTGATGTTAGTTTAAACTGCCAGTGGTGAGCTGTTTGGTTATAAATAAGCTGCCAAAAGGCTAAACTCGTACCTGTGTCTCCTGTGGTAAGGAAAGATGGTAAGGAAAGATGTTAAAATCTGGTTTAGTGGAAACTTTTAGGTTGTTAAAAGTTCCATCTTTATTCATGTTTCTTTCTCATTTGTATCTTGTTCTGTTTTGTATCCCTTCATCTTGTAACTATAAGTTTATTTTTACATGGTACACATTCACTTGAGGTTTTCTTCTTCACAGTAGAACAATAGGCCACATTTCTTTCTCCCGCCATCATTTATGATGAATAAACATTTCTAGATCACAGCGAACTCCTTGGTTAACTGTGGTGTAGTTACGCACACCGCAGTGTTTCAGATTTACATTTCTGTTTTGATGTCTACGCCTACGCTCACTCAGAATAGACATTTAGAACGCATGAATCAAAGTCGGGTATCTTTGTGCTTTCAAGGATGTGTTCCAATACTATTTTTAATGCGCCCTTTGGTGACTTCTCCAATTCCTTCCAAGTTAGAGTGCCCTGGCCGCCTTAAGGGCCAGTCCATTACTTACTCTTTTAGATGAGTGTTAGATAATAGATTGACATCAGTGTAGACTTTCATGTCACAACCTACCCAGAAGGTAGTAAGTTCAAGATTTCCTGTGACAGTGTGTTTAAAATAAATAAATAAACAAACAAACAAACAATACATGGTGTGCTGTTATCAGAAAATAAGCAATGACATGGTTGTTTTATTCTTCTTCTACCACAGCAATTTCCCCATAATTACATTTTTAAAATTAACCAATGACAAACTACAATTTTTTTGTATCTATTTATTGTTACAATCAATGTTGTTGAATGTCCACAAAATGTGTTAATTCCTGTTATCACTTAAATTATAGCAGCTTTACACAGTCATTCTCTCACCAGCCTTTTTTTTCCTAAAAAAATAGTTCATGACACACACACACACACACACACACACACACACACACACACACAAAATTGCTTGTTACAGAGAAACTGCAAAACACAACATCCTCTGTCCTGAACACTTTGACATGGAGAAAAACAAAAAACTTCCAATACTCAGTTTGCATAAGTGTGCAATTACTGGGTATAATTGGGAATATGGCAGTGTTCAGAATCAACTAATCACATTCAAACTCATGTTACATATTAATTAGTACACACCTGCCATCAATTAAAGTGACTGATTAACCCCAAATAAAGTACAGCTGTTCCTATAGGATTTTCCTGACATCTTCTTGGTAACATCCAACTGGAAAAGCCATGGGCCGCAAAGAGCTTACAAAGCAGGTACGGGATCTCATTGTTAAAGAATATCAATCAGGAGATGGTTACAAAAAAAATTCCAAGACATTGGATATACCATGGAACACTGTAAAGACTGTAATCAACAAGTGGAGAAAATATGGCACGACAGTGACACTACTAAGAACAGGACGTCCCTCTAAAATTGATGAGAAGACCAGGAGAAAACTGGTCAGGGAGGCTGCCAAGAGGCCTACAGCAATGTTAAAAATTTGCAGCAATTTCTGGCAAGTACTGGTTGCTCCCTACATGTGACAACAATCTCCCGAATTCTTCATGTCTCTGGGCTATGGGGTAAGATGACAAGACGGAAGCCTTTTTTAACCAAAAAATTTATTTAAAAAATACATCCAATCTCCAAACCCATGGGGACGCATAGTGGTGGCAGCATCATACTTTGGGGCTGTTTTTTTCAGCTGGAACTGGGGCTTTAATCAAGGTGGAGGGAATAATGAATAGCTCTAAATACCAGTCAATTTTGGCACAAAACTTAAGGCTTCTGCTAAAACATTTAAGATGATGAGGAATTTCACCTTTCAGCATGACAACGACCCAAAGCAAACCTCCAGATCAACAAAGGAATGGCTTTACCAAAACAAGTTCAAGGTTTTGGAATGGCCCAGCCAGAGTCCAGACCTAAATCCAATCAAAAATCTGTGGGGTGACCTGAAGAGGGCTGTGCACAGAAGATGCCCAGCCAATGTGACAGAGTTAAAATGCTTTCGCAAGGAAGAATGGCAAAATATTTCTAAGTCAAGATGTGCCAAACTGATTGACTCTTACCCAAAAAGACTGAATGCTGTGATAAAATAAAGGGAGATACAAGACCGTAATGCAATAATTGTATGAAAATGTAATGAAGGTAAACTAAATCTTGTTTATAGCTGGTAATACTGTATATAAAACAATGAAATCATTACGGTTTTTCACTATGTGTGACCGTATTTAGCGAGATCAATGCCCACGACCGAGACAAGTGCTGGTACAAATGCCAAGAAGTCCAAATAAATACAGAAAACATCTTGAGACTGGCTCGAGGAGGGAGATGAGCCACCAGAAGGACCAAATGTGACAAAAATAAATAAATAATTGTCAGTGCTATACCCTGTCCAATTCTTTCTCTTTCTTTTCTCTTCACTTTTGGCTGCACTTTTGTACTTATTATTGAAAAGCATTCTGATACTTTTGGCTATTGGCTGCTGCACTGTGAGGAAAGAAGAACTTCAAATAAGCAAGTCGGACCATGTAAATATAATTGGACCAACCATTAGTGATGTCAAAATCACCTGATGAAATTAGACATACCCTATTGACTAAAATGTGCAGTTCCCAGACAACCTAGATCTCTTTAAAAATAATAATAATAATAATAATTTTGGGCAAACCATAGATTACCTTAAAATTCCACAACATTAGCACAAAATAATACAAACCATGAAGTAAATTTGTTTGGCTTTGGAAAGATACAGTGATGTGAAAGAATACAAAACAAACTGACTTGAGTAAAAGTTTAATACAAAGATTTCATATGATAAAACCTTAAAACATCTAACTAGCTAGTCTAGCTCACTCAGCTTGCTAAGGCTTCCCTGTGCATGTTTCCGCAGGTTTTGCCTTGCATAATTTGTAAATTATTATTATTGTATGCTGTTTTCATTTGAAGCATTTAAAACTGTACATACTTGATCAATTGGGCCAGGGTTACTTATCTGTCTTCACTGTCTCAGACATTGCTGCTTCTGACTAAGTGTAGATTTTCGGCAGAAAACTGCTTTATTTGTGATCGGGTCTCGAAAATTGCATTATTTAAAATTTGCACATGCACATTTTAATTGGCTTACAGCCTTCAAAGGTTAACCCTGTAACAGTGATTTTTTTTTTTTTTTTAAACCCAAGTACTCTGATTTAATCACATTTAAAAAGTACTGTTACGGTGAACCCTGTACTCAAGTACTTTAACAAGACTAAATGTAGTTCATTACATTCCAACCCTGACACATATGTAAAATAAATATAGAGAATTGCAAAAATTGAAATGGCACAGTAGTGCATGAGCGCATGTTGACAACGTTGCATTAGGAATAGTATTCGAACAAAGCCCTAAAGTTAATGTGAGAGTACAGCTAAGGTAAGTTTTGATGTGCACTGTCTGGCAACGAACACACACGAAAACACACACTGCTTGCTCCTTCACAAGCCAATAAAAACATCAATGACATCAGAGGTCGTAAAAACATGACCGTCCAATGTAAGCAGTGAGAATTGTAAAAATATACTCCCGAAAGGGCTGTATCACTAAAGTGCACTTAAAGGCTAAACGCCAGGCTGAACTCCAAAGCTATACAGTGATTATTTAAAAATCTATAAATTATCGAAAGTTAGCAAAAAGCAGATCACATGTGCGTGTGAGTTTTATGGTTAACTTTCGCAGTTATCCTGAGGTAACCTTGAGGAGTGTGTGTTCAACTCGTTTACCTACAATATAGCTTCTTTTTTAAGTAATGTCAATAACTGCATCTTTATTTAACACTACTTCAGCTCAATAAATACTCATACACATTCTTAAAGCCTAAGGACTTTAAAATGTGTGTGTCAAATAAAGCTGAAAATGAATTTATGTACCAAATATTCAAGCCAGCAATGGTGAAAGACTGCAGTTGCAGCAGTATGCAGCAGTTTACATTGACCACAATAAGAAAATTAGGTTTGCTTGTTATCCCAGAATCTATGGATTCACTGGAAATAAATTCAATGGAGTCTCTATCACTCAAAGAATTGAGAACCGTCAACACTTTAAAGACAATGTGCAGTTTTGTGCCATAGACAGGTCTTGTAGTGTTAATGGTCTGTGGCTCTATTCAGAGTCCGTGAGTTAAGTCGAAAAGTTATGCCAGTGTTTACACAGAAAGTTACGTGCCTTCAGAGTTGAGTTATTCAGGTACTTAAGTCTAAAGATTTTCTGCTTTTCATGCCTCAGAGGACACCAGATTCTTCTAGAGTTGAAGCATCAGAGTATGTAGACACCATCACACCCACCCCATGTGGTACTTACCCGAACTGTTGCTGCAAACCTGGAAGCACACACTTGCCTAAAATGTCTTTGATTTCTCTTCACTGGAACTAAGGGACCCAAACCTGTTCCAGCATGATACTGCCCCTGTGCATAAAGTGAGCTCTATGAAGACATGGTTTGCCAAGTTGGAGTGGAAGAACTCGCGTGTCCTGCACCTTTGGGATAAACTGGAATGCCAACTGTACCCAAGCTCCACACCCAACCTCACTAATGCTCTTGTGGTTGAATGAGCACAAATCCCCACAGCCACATTCCAAAATCTAGTGGAAAGCCTTCCCAGAAGACTGGAGGTTATTATAACAGCAAAAAGGGGACTAAAACTGGAATGGTCAAGTGTGTACATACTTTTTTTTATAGCACAGTCAAATAACATTGCATAACATGTTTGTGCAGTAATTGAGGAAGACAAAGTAAGGTAGATCTGGTTTTATAAGATAAAATGTCATTGTTTCCCCTATTTCTGTCATGGATGTATATATGAATAGTCCAAGTAGAAATGATTACATTACTCACTTAAAATTTGCTTTAATTTAACCCTCATTATTCGGCTGCTTATAATATATATAAATATACAGTATATTATATATGTTATAATATATAATACAGCGTGCTAGGGCTGTATTGTACCACGCTTTTATTTATTCATAAAACAATGCACATGTTTTCCGGTAATTGAACATGCTTTCTATGAACAAAATGTGCCCACAGTTTAAAGGATAAGCTGACCAAGCACACCAAGTACTCCTTGAGTTAAGCAATGTCTCTGATTAAGATACTGTCTCCTCTGATGTGTGAAAAAGTAGAAAAAAAACCTTTTCATTTTGACTTTAATTTAAAAGGGACGATACAATTAGCTAATGAATAGTTTCATATTTATGTATTTAAGATTGGCCTCGAATGGCATTGCATATGTTTTTCCGTGTATTATTCTGTGTAATAAATTTCAGCAGGTACATCAAACTGTCAGACACCCAGTAGCATGCAAGAAAAATGTGCTCATGTCCAAACTCAAAATTATGCACAATTAAGACAAACGTCTTTTTTTCTTTTCTTTTTTTTCGCAAACTCGGCCCCACATGCACAATTCTCACATAACTTCTGAATACAGATGTGTGTAATATCAGTATTAAATCCTATGTTCTAAGAGAAGATAAGCCCATATCAATTCTTCTTTTACTGCAGTTTTATAATGATGACCATTTTCTTTGGCATCATTATAACGCTCACAACCATTATTACATTAGACAATAGATGCACTTATATTAATACAGGCTCAGACACATGCTGAGCAGGATTGGATTCATTTACATTTATGGCATTTGGCAAACACCCTTATCCAGAGCGACTTACATTTATGTCATTTATACAACTGAGCAGTTGAGGGTTAAGGGCCTTGCTCAAGGGCCCAGCAGCTTGGCAGTGCTGGGGTTTGAACTCATGACCTTCTGATCAGTAGTCCAACATTTTAACCACTGAGCTACCACTTCAACACCAGTCATAGCAATGCAACATGAATCAAAATGTTCCAGAGAAAATTGGCCTGTTAAAGCACATAACTGTGGAAAGCACTGATAACTGCCCAACTCCTAAATCATTACATGCAGCTTGAACGGGTATTATTAGGTCTACATAGATATGAGAAAGGGAATCCCCCAATACTACTATGACTTATGTAAGGAATAAAAGCTCAGGAAAAGAAAGGCAAAGAAAAAAGGAGGCACGATTCAAGACTCTTACTCATGTCTAAACACACCTGAATCATACTGACAGGAGATGATCACACAAATTATAAACATCAGACTCCCAAAGCTCTCTGGCACATCACTGAATATTTGTGTTCTCCCTTATGATATTGAAATTTTTCTTTGCACACAAGGTGTTCTGCATCCATGTGTTACCTTTAATGGCTCCCTTCTTCCTTTATCCCTACATTTGACAGTTGAATACTATGTAGTGCACTAATATATACAAATTATGTCTAGTTTGCGTTTCATTGTGGATCAAACTATGTTCGAATTCACGCATTATTAAAACATTCAAGGTTTCACCAAGTAGCATAGTTTTAAAATCGCAAAATTACTCAGTAGTTCTAGTCAGATTGAACCATGTGCAGAGTAAAAAGTATTTACAAAATAATTTAAAACATTTTACCATTAATGTAATCAGTCCATACAGGGTTTTTTTTTGTGTGTGTGTGATTGTTACGGCCAAAAATGCTAGATTTTGCTGCAGTTTTTTTTCTCTCAAAATTTGCGATGCAATTTGCAGAGTTTTTAGTGCTTTTTTTGCGGAAAACTACTTGAATTGGTGAAATTGCAATTGCACGAAATTGTTTTGCACAGTCTTTTGCAGTGATGTTTGTAGGTAAATGAGACCTCTTAGTTGTACTCATGTTCGACACATGTGAATCAAAAAGGGCTGGGGCTGAATGCATGTTGTGATGAGGTCACATGATACGACTTGGCCCAAATCTGTGGAAAATCTGCAGTAATTTTGGAAAAATGCAAAATCCTGAGAATATTGCAGAGTTTCCTTTATTTTTGCATTAATTTCTGCGATTGTAATATTGTAAAATCCTGGATGGACTGATGTAATGTACTTCACTGGCTACCTTTAGTTACTATGCATTTGTAAAATGTTGCTGCGCATAAGTACAAATGCAAGAGATATACAATTTGAGTCCCCACTTTATTGGGAATCTGTTTGCACTTCATTAAAACTCGAAAGACTGATCGTACTTGAAGTAAATGCTACACCGAGAAAGACAAATGCTAACCGCTTTCCTGCTTTTCAATCATGGATGTAGTAGTACCTGTTTGGATGTAGTCAGCTCATGTTTCTGATTGGCTGGTGATGGTGAAATACTTCGCTCTGTGCAACAGTTTTGATCTATGTTCACTTTATGCACTACTAGTTACAATGTACCTTAAGTGCCTGCGCTAGTTATGAACTAATTATTAACTAATTATAATTTAGGACTGACTTTACACCCTGACTTACGTTCAAGCTTATGCTAAAACTGTGCAACTAGCTGCTGGGGCTTAAACTCGCAAACCTAACAGTTTAGTTTTATAGTAGTATCTTTAGTGTAACATTCATGAGTTGTGCTATACTGATAAACATCCACCTTGCATCACAACTCGTGAACTTTGACCTTTTTTAAAAAGAATGGGCTGCTCATATGGACTCCTTTTGTAAGTTGATACCAATAGAAAATTCTAGAATCCCACTGGCCAGAATTCTTTGATATAAAATATGGTCTAATTAGAACTCTTTAAATCAAAGAGTTGTAATTCTGACCTGAAGGATTCTAGAATTTTCCAATGAAATTAGAACCTTAATTACAGTAACAATCTAGAACCATTACCTCATGCTTTGTCCTATATGTGTGTCTATTCACTATCTCATGTGCTGGAGAAGCTTGCACACTATGTAGCACACTCATTTATAGACAAAAGAGAGATTTGGGACACTACATGGTTGGCTCGTCACTCTGTGACAGTGCAGTCACATTCTGTCGCATAAACACCATCACAAATGTCTCAATGTCACTATGGACGTGTCCCAGACTACATTCTTTATTAACTGTATTGGCCACCATTGCAAAATCGTCACTCTTCTCAGTCCACTATGGACGTGTTGCAAACTGCACATCCTATTGACTACATAAACACCATCACAAACACATCACCATCCTCAGTATATTGTGGATGTGTCCCAAACTCCACTCATTATACAATATATTGGACAACATTGCAAACTCCTTACTGTCATTAGTACACTATGGACGTGTCCCAAACCACACATTATTTACTACAGGTGCATCTCAAAAAATTAAAATATTGTGGAAAAGTTCATTCTTTTCCGTAAGTTAATTAAAAAAGTGGAACTTTCATATATTCTAGATTCACTACACATAAAGTGAAATATTTCTAGCCTTTTTTTTTGTTTTAATCTTGATGATTACGGCTTACAGCTCATGGAAATGAGATATTGGAAAAATCCAGTATCTCAAAAATATTAGAATAAAGAATGTCGACATGAGAAGAGCTCTAATCAGCTAATTAACTCAAAACACTGTTTTACTCAAAACACCATTGCTCAGTGGTCCAAAGTCCTCTATTCAGACATGAAACTTGGACATGTCTCAAACCACACACCATAACAAATGCTTAACAAGTGTCCCAAACTATACACCCTATTTACTAGATATACACCATCACAAATGCTTCACTGTCCTCAGTCCACTGTGAACATGCCCCAAACTACACTCCTTATTCACTATATTGGCCACCATTTCAAACTCCTCACTCCACTATGGACGTGTCCCAAACCACACCCCCTATTTACTCCTTACAAACAGTTACAAACACTTCAACGTCTTCAATTCCAGCATTTGGCACAGAACCAGTGTTTGAACTGATGGAACAGAAACTCCCCTTAGTAGTGCATTCAGGCTTTAGGACACAGTATGATTGGATATAACCACAGGTGGCTGCAAGGATGTGAGACGAGGCCTGACTTGAGCATGTTTGGCCCCCAGAGTGTGTAATTGTTCCTGTAATTACCCCTCCAGGGGCTGGGAAAAAAAGACTTCCTGTTAATGAAGGCCTGCTGTTGCTCGTGATGTAATGAGTGATGTCAGCGAGGGAGAAAATGAGAGAAGTGTAGAGAGTAAAATCAAACACAAAAGTGTTTAGAGAAAGAGAGAGAGAGAGAGATAACACATTTCTCTGAGCATCTGCCTTTCCAACCAGATTGTCACAATTAGAAGTTTAAAAAAAGAGGACAGAAATTACACACATGCGCACACACACACACACACACTTTGAAGCTTTGAGAACAAAAAGAGGGATTTATTTAGAATGTGGTTTCAGTTTTCCTCTGCTGATCGATTAAAGCACAAACACATCTGTGTGTGTATGTGCAACTCTGCTTTTAACAGATTCATGTGATGTGATTTGAAATTTCAGATACTGGAGGGCGGAGTCACAACAGGTTAGCATGGAGATGAGAAACGATATTATCCCGATTGACGCCAAATGCTACAGGCGTTCTACAGAAGAAAGAAGATTTGTAGCATTTAAAAAAAAAAATAATGAAAAGTAAAGGCTAATTCACTCTGAATGTTTTCGTGAAGTGTTTTTAGTCATCCATGTTAGAATTTGACTTCCATGCTAGTAACACGACATTTCCCACTACCTGAGATACAGAATTGGGATCATCTGCACCGTAAAATTGTGTATGTTGTTTTCGTTCTGTCGGACTGAACCAGTTTAGGTGTGCAAATGAAATCACAATTAGTTTCAGCATCCAGTATCACCGCTCATAGAACACTGAGCAGCTAACTAAGAGGGAATATTTTGCCCAACTGAGTGTCTATGGACCTGATTTGTTGTGTTTATGTAACAGTGTGGCGTGAAATGAAATCAATATGAGTCTCTGTCAGTGAACATCAATGACAAGGAGCCAGATTATGCAGTAGTGAGGATTTAATACAGAAATTACAAACATCGCAAACATAAGCACTTCTTGGACAGTTGCGTGAGAACTGCTTGTCTAGGGTGAGAGGTGTGTGTCAATTCTGACTTTTGAGCTTAAGACCATTATTCTTGAGGGATATTTTTAATTAATAAAATTATGAACAACACGTTAAGTGAGCTGTAAGCATACACTATATAGCCAAAAGTATGTGACACTTGGCCAACCATCACAGCTCTACATGCTTGTTGAGCCTCCCATTCCAAAACTGATCAATATTAATATGGAGTTGGTTTGCTGTTATAAGAACCTCCATTCTTCTGGGAAGGCTTTCCACTATATTTTGGAGCGTGGCTCTGGGGATTTGTGCTCATTCAGCCACAAGAGCATTAGTGAAGTCAGGCATTGATGTCAAACAAGGAGGCCTGGAGTGCACTCAGTGGTACAGTTCATCCCAAACTAAAGTTCTTCCAGTCCAACGTTGGTAAATCATGTGTTCATGGAGCTCGCTTTGTGCACAGAGGGACTGTCATACTGGAACATGTTTGGGCCTCTAAGTTCCAATGTGAAGGGAAATCATAATGCTACAGCATACAAAGGCATCCTATGCAGTTGTGTGCTTCCAACTTTACGGCAATAGATATATGTAACATATGTGTGTGAAAGTCAGATGTCCACATACTACTGCCCATATAGTATATCAGAGAAGTGCTTGGTCAGCTTGTTCTTCAAACCATCGGCATGTTTTTCTTTCATGGAGAGCACATCGAATTTAAAAATAATGACATTTTTGTGATCAATTTGACAAACCAAAATAATGAATTAAAATTGATAAAATATCACACATTATGATTTCATGACCTTGATTTAGTATCTCATGGCTACATTACGAGTAACTGTCGGCACACAATATGAAAAATGCAAAATAATAGCATGTGCTGGATCAAGTGCTATTTTATAGGCTGTTGAATAATAAAGGTGGAAGCCATGTTGAATCAAAAAAAAATATATATATATATATATATATATATATATATATATATTATACACAATTTACTAGACACTTATTAGATGTTAATTAAAATGTTTATCATATATTACATCTGCCAGAAGAAAATAAATCAATATTTCCTTTTTCAGTCAGCATTTTCCATCACTGATTTTTTTTCATGCTTAAAGCCTAGTTGCTGTGTTCAAAGGTGGTGCTCATGATGTTATTGAATCCCCATCTCAGAAGCTCTACTGGTTGGTCTAGTTGGTTTGCATAATCTCAGTGGGGAACTTAAGCAGCTGTGTCACCCTTCCTGAGTATAAAAAACTTTTTCTGCAGAAATATTGACGTCACTTTCAGACTTTTTTTTTTTTTTTTTTGCGAACGAGCGGTAAACAGACAGTTTGTGTTTAAGTGTTAACATCAGATGTTAGCACAATGCTTGCTACTCGAATGCTACCATCCATGCCTGCTCTTTGGACGGAAGTGTTTAGCTGAAAGTACCAGGCTGCACTAATGATGGTGTTAACTGAAAGTGTTAACGCAATGTACAGCAAGAGGAAGCTACTGCTGGAGTGTTCTTTCACAAAGAACAAGAGTGTGGGTCAGTTTTCACCTCTTTGTAGAAACTTAAAAAAACAGTGATGATGGGAATGGTGTGTGTGCGTACAGTATCTGATGAGACTGACCTTAATGTGAGTGTGTGTGTGTGTGTGTGTGTGTGTCATGGCATTAAAAAGAGCTGTGTCTCCTTAATAAAGACCATCTGAACTCTTGCTCTCAATGTGTGTGTATATGTGTGTGTAGTCTTTGTCATCCTCCACCGATCTTATCAATGAGGAGTAGATAGAAACTTTCCACACACTCTCAAGCCTGTTCACACACACTTACTGCAGACATTCAAATGTCTCCTCTCCATTGTTATTAACACACACACACACACACACACACACACACACACACACACACTTAAGCAGACACTGCAAATATTCCAGCCTTTGTGTCATAACACACACACACACACACAGAGAGAGAGAGAGAGAGAGAGAGAGAAATAGATATTACACGCCGAGTCCAAAAGAAACGAAAACACACAGGCATGTTAAACGTGACTTTGTATGACTAATGAAACACATTATTGTTCTCAGAAGTCCCATTACAAGATGTTTCTGGTGTGTGTGTGTGTGTGTGTGTGTGTGTGTGTGTGTGTGTGTACACCAAAGCTCAGAGAGATACACAGAAATCCATACACAGATGGATAGAGTGAAAGAGATCAAGGATGGTTAGTGACGGGCAGAGAAACAGAGAGAGAGAGAGAGAGAGAGAGAGAAAGGAGAGATGGCAGAATTTGTGTATAGTGTGCTGCGTGTTTGATGCGTCCCATCAAAGATGCGTCTGGCCTGTGTGTGTGCGCGTGTGTGTGTGTGTGTGTGTGTGTGTGTGTGTGTGTGTGTGTGTGTGTACACGTGTTGAGACTGAAGCCCCTTGATGAGAACGATTTGAAACCACAGCAGATGATTCAGTTTCTCTCTCTCCTGCAGTCGAACCCCAGCAGCGCTGCCTGAGTGTGTGTCTGTGCTTTGATGAGACCGCGATTAAAGTTTTTCCACATTGACCATTTCTCGGATCTAGTACAGCTCCTGATAGAAAAGAGACACACAGGAACACATTGTATTTACTTATTCATCTACTCCTGCGTGTGCAAAAACCACTCTTATTCCTCGTGTTGCTTCTTCCGTCCTTTTCTGTGATAAGCAGACTGCACATTAAAAGATAAAGAGAGACAGTCCTCTATCCTTTCTCTTTCTCCCCTTATAATTTTCTGTCTTGTTAAATATGTATCCAATTTCAGCACGAAATAAGCAAGTGGTCCAAATCACAATTAAAAAATGTAAGACTCATGTCAGATGAATAAAAGATTGAAATCTGTCTCACACATGAGGGAAACAAGTAGAACACAATGTCAGCGGAATCAACGAGGATACCTCTGTCGCAAGTCTAGTCCTTCTTGTTGCTTATTTGTATTCCAGAAGTTCCCGCATAAAATATACTTCAAACAGGAAGGAAGCGACTGAAGAAAACCAATTTCAGATGCTTGACCTTGCTGTGACCTTGACCCTGTTTGGATCAGTTCCAAAATTGAATCAGTTCATCTGCTGGTTACAATTATCATTCCATATAAATCCTACAAACATTCAAGCACTCGTTCAAGAGATACCCCGAAAAAATAATATTTCGACCACTCAGTGGCGGAGGCCTAAAAAGTTTGAATCATACCCCCCAAAGTTAGAGATAGCCTCCTCTCATCTCATCTCATCTCTTCTGCTTTGGTAAGTATATTTTTATACGTTGCTAGCAACATTTTTTTTTTCATAAACACTTTGGAAGTCCATGGCTCCAATTAGCATCAAATGGGATTTTTCTTTATTAGCATTACTCACTGCACTGTTCACTATAACTTGCACTGAATAGTTTTTTTTTCTGTTTAGTTCTTTCTGAACAGTCCTTAGGATGCACACTTGACATCACAATATTGCATTACATGTGGTATGTACAGGTAATACAGTAGATGTCGTACAGTTAACAGTGGATAAATCACTCCTGTCTACAGAACACCTTGAGCCTAGTGGTGGAACACTGAAGCCAGGATATGGGGCAACTCTCCAAAAACCTGTTTTTTGCACAGTGTCAACTGAGATTAGCACGATCCACTTCACCAGACATGCACAAATCAACCCCTGCCTTGTGTACTGGGGTTGCTCTTTGAGCCTTCCACCAATGAATCCCTGGACAGGAAAGTGCAGGACTCAGAATTGCAAAACCAGCACAGTCAAATGGACCACACTATTAGGTCAGTGCAATGTCATGCCCTCAAGTCCATAACAGGCATTTGAATATTACCTAACCATCTCATGGTACAGGTCTATACACCCCCTTCCCCACCCCTGAAGAGTCCACCAGAGTGAAGAGATATTTAACAGCCACAAGGATCACCTATTGGGCAGCTAGTACATTGGAACAGTGGGTTCTGGTGGCAATGTAACAAGGCTACAAACGTCAACATTTTCAGGGCTCAGAACCATGTCAAAATTAGATGCCAATTAAGTTCTAAAGTTTTCTCATGGGCACAGGCACAGCTGGAGAGGTAGATCCTCCAGTTCAAAACAAGGGGTTCTACTTACTTTACTTCAGACAAAAGACAGCAGTTTCCATCCAATTCTAGATTTGAGAGGGCTCAAGTGGACCCTCCATTTTTGTGTTCTAAAATTGCAGATCTACTCATGCAACCTCAGGACCAGTTCACACCAGTGGATCTGCGGGATGCTTATTTTCATGTCCCTATTGCCCCAGAACATAGATGCCTTCTAAAGTTAGTCTACCAAGGACAGGCATTCCAATTCAAAGCCCTGTCCTTTAGCCTCTTTCTAGCACCACAGGTTTTTCTGATATGCAAGGTCTTGATACATTGTTGTGTGGTACCAATCCAGATTTTCAGGGCAGGTTTGGCCATGTCTTCAACTTAAAATGGGTCAGTCCGATCATAATTGTTTCAAATAACCTCAACACTGGCCATCTTTCCACATTATTGGGCGTTCAAAAGCTTCATCAGTTTCAGATCCAGCTGGTGTAATTTGCTTCATGCTAACTCATATTTCCATGATTTTGTCCCCCTCACATCATCTAAGTCACTATAATTTGTCTTGTGGTAGGTTTTCCTGACTTAGGTTTGCTCCTGTTGCCATGGTTTTCCTGGTGCAATAGCTGCACTTGCAATAGAATGTATGCAGAACTTCCACTAAAACTTGCTACTAAAATGAATATTCTGGAAAGAAATCATTGGTTATAAATTAAAATGCTTGAAACAAGATTTATGCGTTCGCTCAGTTCACTTTAAAATCCATCGCATGCCGTTACTCTGCACTCACCGGGGATCCCAAAATTCTCATAGACGTTTCTCCGTGCATTTTTAAAAAAAAATTTCATCCAAATATATTAGATCTAATAAATCGCAAGGATCATTTTCTCTATTTTGACCAGAAAGGAATATATTACTGTATAAGAATTAGAAAAAGATGGCTTTGCAAATGTGCGATATAATAAAATCTAATACCGTTAGATAATTGAGAACGTTAACAATATTGCATCACTGCAATCCTAGCATTTGGGCGACACCTTTCCCTAATTGAGATCTCGGTTTCATGCCGTTTTACAATAACACACTCGAACGGCTCAGTGTTCAGCGTTCCAATTTCATGGCCATTTGGAAACAATTTCAGCATCTGCAAAAGAAAAAAAAAAAAAAACAAGAAAAAAAAAACAGTTGGCTGTGATACCATCAAACATTCTTCAGAGTAATAGACTTCAGGAGATCGCACAGAGACAAAGGTCTTTCCTTCAGAGATCATATCACACTCGGTCTCTCTCTTTCACATACATACACACACACACACACACAACAGGGTCCAATGGAAAGTTTGATTACTCAGAGGCTTGGTATTAAAAGTGAAACACTGTATGTTGTGAAGCCAAACTAAGTGACCTAATCCAGTTAATATTGCAATTTTTATGAATTTGGCAGTGCTAAAACAGTATCGTGTTCTCTCATCGCTGTCGTTTACGATTTCATCAAAGCCAGTTATGAAATACCATTCAATTAAAGTGTGATGCGACGTTTTCATTACCTTATTTAGAGCACCTTTGATATATATATATATATATATATATATATATATATATATATATATATATATATATATATATATATATATATATATATATTTTTTTTTTTTTTTTTATTTATTTATTTTTTTTTTTTGAATACCAGAGGATTTCTGCTTCCATGTAAAACAAACCCAAAGTGGGAATGAAATGCTTAATCAAATATTTCTTTCAGTGTTGGAACGTTTTTCTGTGTTTGTCACTAATTTGTTACATCATTCGTCAAGTCTCTGATGTCAAGAAAACATAAGAATATGTAGTTTGGAACTAGGAAAGAGAATGTCATAACGTTCTGAAATTAAGTAAGGAATACAACAATTGGTGATGAGCTGTTATAGGAAAATAATCGACGATAGGGTGCTGTCATGGACCCAACTTGAAGCAGAGTTAATGTTGCCACCACAAAGTTGATTATTTTCCAATAAGTGCACATCCCAAAGTGTTTTATTCCTCTTATACCACAGCAATTTGCCCACGATTGCAATGTTTTATTTATTAAAGAATTACATTTAATACTTTTTATCCATTCAAAAGTTACAATTAAGGCTGCAAAAAAAAATTAAAAAAAAAAAATTACAGCTTGTCAAGTTTGCTGTGTTGGAAAACCTAAATTTCCAGCTTTACCTCTGGATACGTAAAGCCCTGGCACTGGAGGCTCCTTCCAAAAAATAGACGTCTCCTTACAGAATCTTAGACACATTTTTAAATCCGTTTTTCAAGATTACTGTTCACCATGCAAGTCCATTTGTAAATTGTTACTAAAGAAACAATAACGTATTAGAACATGCACATTAATATACAGGAAATCTATGACTGCCTTGCAGGTACACTACTGTCAGAGTTGCTGTTATACAAAATGAATCAACATCTCCTGATTGGAGAAATCAACAGTGCTGTGGTTTAGAGGTACACAGGGATTTGACCTCTAGTTTCAATCCTGGCCTCAGCCATTTTCACAGAGTAGCTTAAGTTAATGGTATTCTCATTTCTAGCCACAGTATCTGTGTTTGCCAACCCAAACCATGTTTTCTCCACTGCTAGAATGAAATCTAATAAAAACCTCAACATCAAACACTAGCATTTAGGACACAGCCTTCAAGTTTTAATCTCAATTTTCAAACTTGCCGGTCGTGTATTGGATTAAAATAAATCCAAAGGTTTTTGCCTACAAACTTCTTAATGCATTCCTCTAGGTAGGAATTTTCCTTATCAATATTTTTTCAGCTCCTGCTGGGCCCAGATAGGAGACCGTCTGCATATTTAATGGAGACCTTTAACCTGTTGGGTGCTGTATTTCAGCTAGTACATGGATGGATCTAGCTTAAAAGTGTAAGAAGATTATAGTGCATTTTAAACTACACCTGGGTGAGAATGCATTCTGACCAAATACACACGCATACACACACACACACACACACACACACACACACACACACACACACACGCCTCCATCCTCAAAGTGAAGCAGTCTTATTCCACAGGTAATATAGTTTGGGGAAATGTTCAGTGGCCACACTTTGTGGAGAAGTACAGATAGATTAGTTTCTAAAAGTCTCTAAGCTACAATAGTTTCATAAATCTCGAATGCATTATATTTCTCAAATATGACTCTTTAGCTTCGCACTAGAGCTATGAGGCTAATGTAAGCTTACAGTATATCTGCCGAGTTACTGTATCTCCCTCTCTAAATAATCACACACTCGTCTCGTACACCAATCTATGGAATACTGTGTTGTTTCTAATTATACCACGTCACTGTTGAATTCTCAATTCTGATTGATCAGAAGAGGAACAAAACACTTCAGGATGTGCTGTTCTATAAAAAATAATTCATGTTGCGGTGGTAACAGTAACTCTCTTTTACATTGGGTCGCATTAAACCACCAGTCACTGATTATTTTCCTATAACAGCATGCCCTGTTGTGTTTTATTCCTTAAATAACAGGCTGCTGAATTAATAAACTGACCACTGGGGTCTTGTCGCTGTCTAAATGGGCTAGTGTTTATGTTGCTGTGTAGTTTGCGATGGACTATATTTCTTAGTGGAATCTCATAGCCACTCATAAAATCATTTAAAACCAGTATAATGTGTTAAATTAATGCCTTCTTTGGTAAGCAAACGTGTAATCAGAGGGACAATGGCGAGCCAGCCAGTCATTACTGCAGTGTAATGACTATCCGTGCACCGCAAACACATTTGGAGCACCACGTGTTAGCATTTCAGTGAGGCTACATTTCTAATTATGCACCTACACGTGAACTCCTTGTAAAGTAAATAGCTCTTGAAAAATTTGGCGACACCCTATAAGTCAAAAGCTGTTTGGCATTTTGGTTCTGTTTCAGCCCTTGGAAATCATCGATTTTGAACACAGTCCTGACTGTCAGCTGCAGCTGAAATGTGGTGTAAATTTGTTTTCCTTTTCTGCACTGGGGTTTTCTGACTGCATGCTTAATCCTTCACCCAAGTCTGTATGTGAGTGCCTTAAAGAAGTCAAGAAGTAAAAGGAAAAAAAGAGAAAAAAAAGAGAGAGAGATCTCAAATAGAAATGGTATTGCAGTAAAGGAATGTGATAATTAATGCGCACCGGATTATATCTACGCCATGGATGGTGACCCTACAAACTAAACGTCTATTTTGATCAACATGGGGATATGCAAACAGAAAAATTCAGAGACTGCAGAACCCAAAATTACATGTTCCTGGACCAACATCCCTCGGTTACCCCTGGAACAACTCTTTTTAACCAATCTTCTGATGTCATCAGTGAGTTCCTCCTATGCCTCCCTTTCTGGATCCACTTGAAGATTCCCACTAGATCGCCATTTAAAGTTTTCTTAGGCCAATAAGGTCCCCGGTTTTAAACTACCATTTAGAGTAACATGATATATTAGTAAGAACACTATTATACAATCAATTTGTTGCTTTCTGTTGTCATTAAAAGAAATGTTTTTAATTTTTTTTAAACATTTGGTACATTTCTTAAATTATCTGCTGTTCTAATAAAAACACAAACTTGACATTAATTCTGAATTGGGAATAGGCCTACAGCCAACAAGACAGACAAATCATCAAACAACACTAACTACTTGAATGGATAGATATATGAATTCTCTACATTGTAGGAAAGTCTATTAAGTACATTTTTACTGTAGATCCCCAACTAGACATGAGTTCTTGTATTTGGGAGACAGCCATAATGACTGACTCTCTAATAAAAATATCACATGGATGGATGGATGACTTACATTCTAGACAGTGCTATATTAGTTCTAGAATACTCTAGAATAACTTCTAATGAATCCAAATGTTTGGGCAGAGCCACAATGGCTGATGTAGTAATACAATGAACAAGAGGGATGGATGGATGGATGAATGGATGGCTTATTTACATTCTAGACAGTGCTTAACTTCTGTATGTTAGTTCATTCAAAGCTTCAAGAATCCCAACGTTTTGGGCAAAGCCAAAATGGCTCACATTGTAGTAATAAAATCAACAAGAAGGAGTGATGGATGTATGGATGGATGGATGGATGGATGGCCGGCCTGGTCGGTGGCTTATTTACATTCTAGACAGTTCTTAAAATAACTCTGTTAATTCTTACTCTAGAATAACTCAAATTTAAATGTTTGGGGCTAGCCAAAATGGAACTAAAATGAACGATGTCATAGTAATAAAATGAATTGGATGGATGGATGATTTGCATTCTAGATGATTCTTAAAATTTCTGTGTTAATTCTGACTGTGTAATAACTCTCTAGAATAACTTCATGAATCCAAATGTTTGGGGCAGATCCAAAATGGCTAATGTTATAGTAATAAAATGAACTGGATGACATATATGGATGGTATGAATGAAATGGATGGATGGATGGATAAATGGATGGATGATGTGCATTCTAGACAAATTTTAAAGTTACTATGTTAGTTCTAACTCTAGAAGAACTTCTTACAAATCCAAATCTTTGGGGCAGAGCCAAAATGGCTAACGTTCTAGAAATAAAATGAACTAGATGGATGGAATGGAGTGATGGATGAATGGATGGATTATTTGCATTCTAGGCAAATCTTCAAATTACTGTTTTAGTTATAACTGTAGAATAGTTGTCTAGAATAACTTGTCATGGGACACAGCAAAAATGACTTGTTCCAGTAATAAAATAAACTAGAGGGAGAGATGGATGGATGGATGATTTCTAGACAGTTCTTAAAACAACCATGTTAGTTCTCTAGAATAACTTCTCATGAGTCTAAACATTTGGGGCGCAGCCAAAATGGCTAATGTTCTAGTAGCCTAACAAAATGAACTCGATGGATGGACAGAGACATTGTCCTACGTATGTCTTAAAATAGCTGTTTATGTCTAACTCTGTGCCAATTAGACATGAATTCTTGTGTTTGGGATATAGCCAATACAGCTGACTTTCTAGTATGAAGACTTTCTAAACGTAAGCTCTAGGATTTGGGTCATTTCCTAAAATGCTGCTTTTTGTCATTGGATAATGTGCATGTAGTGTTAGCCAGCAAGGTCTGCAAAGCTTTTGTTTTTCACAGCAGGACTCAGGAAATGATTTGCCAAAGTTCAGAAGTCGATCTCAGGCAACTAACAAACACAAATTGCACAATGGGGGAAATTATTAGTGCTGCTTCTAAATGGAAACAATTACGGAGGGCCCGAGTGAGTGATGGTTTGGAACAAGAAGAGCGACACAGATGACTGAGATTAAAAAGTAGAATTAAGTCATTCCTTAGGGATTTATGGCTACTCTCCATGGCCCACAAATATCACTCTTAAAGACACAGCTTAAATTAAATTTAAAGTTAAAATGTGCCAATTTTTGGTCACATACAAACGTTACAGATGAATTCAAAAGCATAATTTGACCTAAATCACTTTTTAAGATGTAGTGCTCACAATCCTAACCCATAAATGCAAGTTCATGACTAATCCAGAAGATTTTATTTTACCTGCAGTAAAAGCTTTCGTCATTGTTAGTTTCATTTAAACCCATATGTATGAAGATATGACTTCACTGAACAGAAGAGCAGGCATAGTAATAAATTACAAATATAAAAAGCAAAATTATATTTAGCATGAAAAACTTTAAATTAGCCGAAAAATAATTACAATACAATGTCTGGATTAGGCGTAAAGGAGCAGTTAAGTTAAATGAAACATAACAGGCAGCGGTAGCTCAGTGGTTAAAATGGTGGGCTACTGATCGGAAGGTTGTGAGATCAAATCCCAGCACTGCCAAGCTGCCACTGTTGGGTCCTTGAGCAAGGCCCTTAACCCTCAACTGCTCAAATGTATAAATGAAATAAATGTAAGTCGCTCTGGATAAGGGCGTCTGCCAAATGCCGTAAATGTAAATAGCAACATGCAAATTGTTGAATTGCTCTTTGATCAGCTATGGAGGGTTTTTTTTCCCTCTTAAATATACTGTACATAATAATTTGAAAGATTATATAAAGATTTTCTATAGTAATATCTTTAGCATTTTTCATAACTAGCTAAAGAGATAAAGCAACGTGTTTTGCTTTTCAGTATGGCATGTTTTCTGCATATGACTAATGATTTTTCATTTCACTTTGGAAAGGAATGTTCTGCATAGTACTAGGTTCACTAGGTTTTTCTGTATTTCAGAGACCTGACCTTTTACCCTCAACTTCACAATACGTGTGCTCTCAAGAGGAAACTGCACAATGATGAACTTTGCTCTAATAAGTAGTTTATTATTAAGAGTATTGTACATGGCCCTTAAGTTAACAAGACCATATGAACCCCTTAACATACAAATCAAGAATGGGGTCTATGCACTAGCATTTTAGACAAAGCCTTAAAATGGCTGATGCACTATAAAGAAAACTAGAAAGTGTTCTTATAAAAACCCTTTCTAGAAATGTCTCATTCTCTGATTATACAGGAAGTTGTTCTATAATCATATAGTCTCAATAATATCCAATATATTGTAATACAAATTTTTGGATTACAATTTTTTGAGGCAGTTGATAAAAATGATTATGGGCACACACACACACTGACCTTTCATCACTTTGCAGTAAAATGTAATGTTTGATCCAGCCATCAGAGAAACACCTGTCAGAACATCTGTCCCAAATGTTAGCGCTGTAAAAATGAGACTGGTGTGGCAGATGGGTTACAAATGTGAATAGAATTTCGGAACACACTCAATATGTCTTCATTCATTGCGAACTACCATCACTCTATCACATGGCAACAAACAGCTGTCTAAAACACACAGCTGTCTAAAGCAGCACAGTGCTGCACTAAACAGTCTGTAAAAATGATAGCATAATAGGTATATACTAGAGATAGCATGATACCACATTTTCTTACCGATATTGATAATACTGAAAACTTGAGTATGGCAACATACAGTCAAACCATACTATATACCACATACTGTATACATACTGTACATCCCAAACACAAGAATACATAATTGACAAGACTCAGAGGCCACGCATTCTTCAGTGGGCCTGACCGATTCAAAGGCCACGCCTTCTTAACTGGACCTGACAGACTCAAATCCCAGTCCTTCTTCACTGGACCTGACAGATTTAGAGGCCATGTCTTCTTAACTGGGCCAGACAGATTCAGAGGCTACACCTTCACTGGACCTGACCATTTCAGAGGCCACGCCTCCTTCAATGGACTTCACAGACTAAAAGGCCATGCCTGCTTCACTGGACCTGACAGACTCAAGGCCACACCTTCTTCACTAGGCCTGAGAGATTCAGAGGCCACATCATCTTCATTGGGCTTGAGAGATACAGAGGCCACACCTTCTTCACTGTACTTGACATACTCCGAGGCCATGCCTTCTTTCATGGACCTGACAGACTCAAGGCCACACCTTCATTAGGCCTGACAGACTCAGAGGCCACACCTACTTCACTGGCCCCTATATATTCATAGACCATGCAACCTTCACATGAACTAACAGACATAAAGCCCATGATAAGAGCAGACCCAGGTGACATGAAGCACACATGGAGGTGTTGGTAAAGGAAAAAAACTGTTTGGGTTTAACAATTTATGACCTTTAAGTGAGAGAAAATCCCAAAGCAGTGAGTGTCTGCAGAGACAGATGTCTGCTGTTCAGGTTAAACAGGTCGCTGTGTTGATTTTTTCTTTGCAGCGACCTGGGGAAAACATTTCTCCCACAAGCTGACCTTCAGTTTTTCACCCGAGGAAAAACCAGCACAGCCACACAAGGAGAGAAAACCTCTGAGTGAACTATTGACTGTTTTTATTTCATCAGTTATCAAATACTAATCCAAGAAAGAAACCATTCTTTAAGTCAGGATTTAAGTGAGGATAACATTGAATAGCTGTGTCAGTACTTCACTGTGTGTCCTGGATTAGCACTAGCATACTCTTCTTTGCAAATTCTCAGCACATTAGCATCTGTTTTTTTCTTTTCCCCACACAGGACAACGTTTACATGAAACAAGTTAATCAAGTTATTGCTTTTTTTTTTTTTTAAATATAATCTATAGATTATAGGTGAAATACATAAATGTTTGGGTTTAAAAACATTAATGTAGTACTGTAGCTTGTATGCTAAGATGAATCTGACTGTTTTGAACTTCTAATAGTGAACAGCAAGTCTGGAGAAATGTAATTTTGACGAGTTTTTTCATAACTGACTGAATGAAGTGTGTTTTTGCTAGGGCAGAATTTTTGGACCATATCACAGGAATGTTCTCAAGCTAGTGCACTAGTAAGTGATTGTTTTAGTACATTTCAGACTTTCTGCAGCACTCCTCTGGATTTAAACCAATTTAGTTAAATGTGTGTGATGTTTACCAGAAGCCCTGAGGTCCTCCAGGTCACTCTGTTTCATTATAATCCATATAACATTATACAAACAGCTGGAACAACCGCCATGAAATTCACGCTAACTTCAAGAGTTACCATTTAATTTTCTACCAAAAAATAAATAAATAAACACATCCGGATAAAGTAGGGGGTATACAGTATATTGAAATATATGATATACTATATGATATCAAATATCATTCGAGCCAGTCAGTGGAATGCCCAAGTCCTATGAGTTATGAGTTCTGTAAATTCAGAGCTGCAAGGCTGGTGGTCTTTCAATAAATCGCCATAATAAGAGAATGGATGTCTCTCATCACCTTGCTAATATGTTTATTTTCTGACAGTCTCACCATCTCCCTTGGGTGGAATTAATACCAAAACAGACAGACAGATAAGCCATATGGTGACCTTGTGACTGTATATTTATTTTTCAGTCATCTTGCAGGAGTGGGGAGGGGGAAATCTTTTCAGCGTTCAGAACAAGTTAACATATAGAACAGGATTTATGTAATGTAAGGAATAACACACTTTGGGACATGTTATAAGTAGATAATCAATGCATGATTGTGTGGAACATCCATGAAACAAGTTAGCTCCTGTATTCACTTATGTTATAGCAGCTATAAACAATCATTCCATCACTTTTGTTTGAATTTAATAAGACAAGATACAGCTTGTTACAGAGAAACTGTAACTTATCAGTCTCAGGTAGGTGGTGTGTTTGCAGATTTCCAAGGTTTGAAGGCAGAACTGCACATTAGGAATGTGATAATCTAGCTCTAATTTTTCCAAGTGAGCACTGAGTGCAAGATCAGAAGATGAGAAGAAAGCGCAATCTGCGTGCACTTTCCAGCTTACGTTTCTGGAGTGTGAAGCAATTTTATGCTATCGTTCGTTAACATTTATGGCCGGATTATTTAAAGGCGCTCTCTGAGAACAATAACTTTAGATTTTCAGCATGTCTGCAGCTGTCCAAACGCCAAGCTGTTCAAACAGCACTTGGAGGCGGCGACACTTTTATTGAAACAAAAGCCGGCGTTTCCTTAAATACAATTTTCATGCCAAGAAGTGGACTGTTCTGAGACCTTGAGGTTCTGCATGATTTGGCACAGCAAATGCACACCGAGTGCCAAGGGAAACTTGAGTGTGCGAATACTAATGTGCTAATGCTTCATTTTCTATTATCTCCTTTCAAAACTAGGACTAGTGGTAGTCGGTAGACTTTCAACCCTTAAGCGGACATTAGCATAAAATAAGCATTCAAAAATCATTCAGTGTTGATTATATATATATATATATATATATATATATATATATATATATATATATATATATATATATATATATATGTATATATATATATGTATATGTATATATATATATGTATATGTATATATATATATATATATATATATATATATATATATATATGTATATATATATATATATATATATATATATATACATATATATATATATATATATATATATATATATATATATATACATACAGTGCATCCGGAAAGTATTCACAGCGCTTCAATTTTTCCACATTTTGTTATGTTACAGCCTTATTCTTTGTTAAATTAATTATTTTTCAAAATTCTACAAACAGTACCCCATAATGGCAACATGACAGACGTTTGTTTGAAATCTTTGCAAATTTATTAAAAATAAAAAACGAAAAAATCATATGTACATAAGTATTCATTATAAGATTATACAGGTGCATCTCAATAAATTAGAATGTCGTGGAAAAGTTTATTTCAGTAATTCAACTCAAATTGTGAAACTCGTGTATTAAGTAAATTCAGTGCACACAGACTGAAGTAGTTTAAGTCTTTGGTTCTTTTAATTGTGATGATTTTGGCTCACATTTAACAAAAACCCACCAATTCACTATCTCAACAAATTAGAATACTTCATAAGACCAATAAAAAAAACATTTTTAGTGAATTGTTGGCCTTCTGGAAAGTATGTTCATTTACTGCACATGTACTCAATACTTGGTAGGGGCTCCTTTTGCTTTAATTACTGCCTCAATTCGGCGTGGCATGGAGGTAATCAGTTTGTGGCACTTCTGAGGTGGTATGGAAGCCCAGGTTTCTTTGACAGTGGCCTTCAGCTCATCTGCATTTTTTGGTCCATTGTTTCTCATTTTCCTCTTGACAATACCCCATAGATTCTCTATGGGGTTCAGGTGTGGTGAGTTTGCTGGCCAGTCAAGCACACCAACACCATGGTCATTTAACCAACTTTTGGTGCTTTTGGCAGTGTGGGCAGGTGCCAAATCCTGCTGGAAAATGAAATCAGCATCTTCAAAAAGCTGGTCAGCAGAAGGTGCAGTGACTTCGGTTTTCAAAAAACACAACGGACCAACAACAGCAGATGACATTGCACCCCAAATCATCACAGACTGTGGAAACTTAACACTAGACTTTAAGCAACTTGGGCTATGAGCTTCTCCACCCTTCCTCCAGACTCTAGGACCTTGGTTTCCAAATAAAATACAAAACTTGCTCTCATCTGAAAAGAGGACTTTGGACCACTGGGCAACAGTCCAGTTCTTCTTCTCCTTAGCCCAGGTAAGACGCCTCTGACGTTGTCTGTGGTTCAGCAGTGGCTTAACAAGAGGAATACGACAACTGTAGCCAAATTCCTTGACACGTCTGTGTGTGGTGGCTCTTGATGCCTTGACCCCAGCCTCAGTCTATTCCTTGTGAAGTTCACTCAAAGTCTTGAATCGATTTTGCTTGACAATCCGCATAAGGCTGCGGTTCTCTCGGTTGGTTTTGCATCTTTTTCTTCCACACTTTTTCCTTCCATTCAACTTTCTGTTAACATGCTTGGATACAGCACTCTGTGAACAGCCAGCTTCTTTAGCAATGAATGTTTGTGGCTTACCTAGTGAACCAAACTGAGAGACCATTTTGAAGGCTCAGGAAACCTTTGCAGGTGTTTTGAGTTGATTAGCTGATTGGCATGTCACCATATTCTAATTTGTTGAGATAGTGAATTGGTGGGTTTTTGTTAAATGTTAGCCAAAATCATCACAATTAAAAGAACCAAAGACTTAAACTACTTCAGTCTGTGTGCATTGAATTTATTTAATACACGAGTTTCACAATTTGAGTTGAATTACTGAAATAAATGAACTTTTCCACGACATTCTAATTTATTGAGATGCACCTGTATAGCTGTATCATATATTCAGTATAAATTCTCAAAATTAACAAGTTGTACTATTAGAGTGTGTATTATGTTTAAATGCTTGATGTTTATTGCTGGACTGAACTAAAACACCTGAGGAAAACATTAATCCCAGGTGGGTTATTAGCAGGAACAATACAAAAGCTTCCTGGAACTTCCTGGATTTTCTTTCAACAAGCATTTCCACTAATTATATGAGCCCACATAAAGAATATTCATCATCCAGGTTACTGTTGGATGTTATGTACATGAGTAGAAAATCATTTTAGGAATCATTTAAAAAATAAATAAATCAATAAATAAAATAAAAAACCTGGACAAGTAAAATAACATGCACTTTTTTTGCAAGCAATTTTCCTAAATTAATTTGTAAATAGTTAGCATAACTTCATATTTTATTGAATATTCATAGTCAAAAATTGAGGAAAGTATTCAGAGTCTGGTTACACAGGTGCTAAAGTTGATTTTTCTTTGTTCTTCATTCCTGTATGTAGTTTGAAAATGGGGTTTTAAACACAAGTAATTGACACCAAGTCTAAAAAAAATGGGGATAGAAAATGTGGACTGAAGGAGCAGATAACATTGAATCAATATAAAAGAGACAATGCCAAGCACTGAAAAACATCGAATAGCAGTCTAGTAAGTCTAGTAGTTATGGCTGAGGTTGTTGGCTCTCCTCACACAGTAAATGACATGCTTTAAATCAAGTTGTTGGCTATCTGCCATAAAAAAAATGGACATTAGCCTAATCAATTCCGTAAAAATCCCAGCTCTCAAGTTATTCACAATGCACATGCACCGTAACTTAAACTGAAGAGATGGAAGACATTGTAATGTTTGAATGCTAATAAAAAGAACAAAACTCACTGAATGAATCAGCGATTATTTCTCACTGAAGTAAGAGAACAGACATCAGTGGAGTGAAGAGACGATGATGAGGGTCATAGTGTTAGGTGATGAGACTAGAGAGACCAATGTCTCCAATGTGTGTTGATCCTGATGATCAGTGTTATTACTGCATTATCTACTGTAAACTCAAGTCTTTGATAAAAGTGTCACAAATGTTGTCTATAAATGGATTAATCTTACATATGTGTTGGTAGGTGGGGTGTTTGCTTGCTCTAGTCCAGTGGTCACCAACCCTCTTCCTTGAGATCTACCTTCCTGCAGGTTTCATCTCCAACCAAAATCTACCACATCTGTTTTAGTTGACCTTAACCACAGCTGCAGTTTTAGAGGTTATTGCTCCTCAGCAATAGTACGAGTTGGGAGACAACTTAACCACAGAGCTTAGTCCTGACATTCCATCAACAACCACAAGCATAAGTCCTGATGTTCCAACAAGAACCACAAGCTTTAGTCCTGAAATTCCACCAACAACTATGAGCTTTAATCCTGACATTCCACCAACAACCACAAGGTATACTCCTGATGTTTCACCAACAACCATGAGCTTTAGTCCTGATGTTCCACTTACAACCAAAATCTACCACATCTGTTTTAGTTGATCAAGAACTTCTTAAGGCAATGATTAGATGGCCAAGTCTTCAGGAAGTTAGATGTCCAGGAACAGGGTTGCTGACCACTGCTCTTGTTGTTCATCTTAAGATAATATTAAATTATGTCCAACTGATAGAGATGACCGTGTAATTGGGTTAATCTTGTTTATAATGAATTCCAATTATCTATAAATGTTATTTGGATATTTAAGACAGAGTTCACGGTCATGTTTGTAATTTGTATATCTTATTTATTATATATATTATATTAAAAGTAAATGAATACATAGCAGTTACTTTTAGACATTCTGTGTTTTGAAATCTTTAAAAACAATTTTTTCCATTTTAACTGTTGGGATAACTGGAGTTTAAAATACTGCAACTTTCCTGGTTAAGATATGTACAAAAGGGAACCATTTTAAATGTTTTTAGAGTTACATATAGTAAAACGCAGTTGCTACTGTATATACACAACCTTTGAGGCCGCTTTTTCTCAACCAATAAAACACTGCTTTAGTACTGTTATAATTGTTTAGAATGGAGACTAGTTACTGCTAAATAAGCTAACATTGCTCCATATATTTGTGCTAGTTAGCCTGGAATGGTGAGGTAATGCTTCTGGACATCTTGAATGTATGTAGTACTGGTTTTGTTAACTGCTACTGATCAGACTGTGGACTCAGATACCCATCCCAGTGAAAACACAGCTGCATTTCTGCCAATTTTGTTTCAGAGATTTGGCAGAGTTTACAATTCGTATAAATGATCCTCCTGCTGAGATCAGCCGAGGCTCTGCAACGTTTACCGCCAAACCATCATTAGTCAGCACTGAAGAATGTTTTCCCCACTTTAAATGCGTAAAATGTGCAACCCAAAGGCCAAATGTTCAAAACCCAGTCCTGTTCCAATATACTCTTGCAGAGACTTGAGTTACATACCTGTTTCTTAACAAGGCCATTCTTCAGCATTTACCTACATATATCACCTTTCCGGTCCATTGGAAGGTCAATAATGCACAGTGGGTCTGGAATGATATGATAAATTCCCTCAGAGAATTACCCACCATCAACCATTCTTTCCTGTCATGATGAAAGGGTAAAGGTCACTAAGAAGTCTGATGTAAATCTCCAGTCTTCTGTGGACACAAGAGACAATCCACTTGGAATTACCCAAACATGTATGTGACAGCGTAAATGAAACGCTTCCAAATTATTCCAAGAAAAAAAATAAAAGTTGAAGATTGGAAAAAGACCAGGTCACTGAGCTTTGAGCTTGTGCCTACTGTAGCCTTAAGACTCATAAAATGCATGGGAAATATCAAGAGTTTCTATATTTATCAATCCATTAGCATTGCACTGTTGAATTAATTTATTTAACAGAATTTTTATTTGTATTTAATTGGCATGTGTTAAACATAGGGCATAATGGATATGTTTAATTGCAACTGCTGCATGTTATTATTCTTTCCCTTCTCATCCTTGATAACAAGTGGCTTTTCTATTTAGCTTTAGATACAACAGACAGGCTTGAAAAAAAAAAATTCACACCAATAGTTTAACACATATTAACCAGTGTTAGGAATTTCATACATCTAACCAGCCGAGCAAGAGCACAAAAGAAGGGATCAGGTAATAAAACCTGAGTAGTGATTATTAAATGCACTATAAAATGTTAGCTACTTGTTCCAATATCAGATGTTAACCAAAAGTTGGATTTCTGCGTCCTTGCAGAAATGACGGGCTGCATTGATTACTTCAGTGAATGCCAAAGATGTCCAGAGTCTGGAGATTTAGATATATTTGAGTTAAATAAAAATAAAACAAATAACACAACATAAGACACATGAGGTAATAATGACAAGGCAAAGCCAGAGACAGTGTTGGTGCTACCTTGATGACATGCACTATCTTGTGTGAGCAAAGCAGCTCCTCACCAGTAGTATGAGTTGGGAGACAACTTAACAACTATAGAGCTTAGTCCTGACATTCCACCAACAACCACAAGCATAAGTCCTGAGGTTCCAACAAGAGCCACAACCTTTAGTCCTGTAATTCCACCAACAACCATGAGCTTTAATCCTGACAATCCACCGACAACCACAAGGTTTACTCCTGATGTTTCACCAACAACCACAAGATTTTTGTTCTAAGACCTTTAGTTCCTATATCTCTAATAAAGGCTGCATTGAAAACATTACATAGGTTGGGATGGTGCGAAATGGTGCTGGTGTGCTTAATACACACATTCACCTCATGGTTAAACATGTCAACAAAAAATGAAGATGCTAGCCAGACTCTTTTAGGTGTGATGCAAGGAGAAAACATCACAGCTCAAAGCGAGTTCTTCCACTCCAACCTTGGCAAACCATGTCTTCATGGAGCTCACTTTGTGCACAGGGGCACTGTCATGCTGGAACATATTTGGGCCACTTAGCTCCAGTAAAGGAAAATTGTTCTACTATAGCATACAAGGACATCCTACATAGTTGTTTGTGCCCAACTTTGTGGCAACCATTTGGAGAAGTGCTCTGGTTGAGCACTTCTGTACAGGTTGAGCAGAACCAGGTGATCAGATTCCTAAGAAAATACTGCACTAACAACCAGCCCAATTGGATTGGAGCCATTTCCTCCCATGGGCTAATTAGGTGCAAAATTCACCAACGCATTCATCTACAGGTCTCACAACCCTTTTTAGTCTGGTCTTGGCTACCATTCCCCGTTGGTCCAGAAAAACCTGGGGATATCCCTGGGGATGAATGGTCAGGAGGAGTGAGCAGACCTGGGAAGCTGCACACATCCAACTAGAAAGACCAATCCATCAAGAGAAGATACAGGGTTTACATCTATCTATGGTAATTCACATGGTAAATTCCAGAATTCTGGAAGATTCTTCCACATTTGTCACAGTGATTGTCCTTTTTAAACACTGTATACAGCTTATGGTCACATACACTCACTAGTACAGTTGTTACTTTTTGAGAAAGTTCGTAGCCGTTGATTATTAGCTGCCTTGTTATTATCTTCTTTATTGTATACAACCCTTGCTCTATTGCTCTGTTTATCCATTTGGATTATTCCCTTGGATTCCTTATTTGTTGATGATCATTGTGTTTGACTTCTGTCTGGCTCACGGACTAGTCTCTAGATCTGTCCTCTGGTGTTGATAATACTGTGCCCATTGTGTTTGACCCTGACCAGTTTATCATTAATGAGTTTGGGATTGTTGAATTTCATGTTAATAACCCTCCAGCAAATGGAGTCTCACAACACCTCCGAGTCTTGTCCGTTACATACGAAATAAAAAGGATATTGCTGAGATACAAATTACGAAGACAGATCAGACAAAAACAAACAAGAAAAGTAAAGCATTAAAGTACAACGTTTACAATGACACACTACTAGGTTGAGGATTAAATACTTAAAACCGTCCAGTGTAGCATGAAGTTCCTCCGAGGTTCATTCTCCCAGTGTTATTATGAACTGTGAAGATGGATTCGCATTACTGTTAAACAAACATTTTTGATTCTTTTGCTGACACTCGGGACACAACTGTGTGATGAATGATGGGCCTGAAACTCAGACAGAGATGAACAGCATTCCTGAGAGAGACGACAAGCTGCTCTTAATTAAGTAATCCCAGAAAGAGCCGTTAGCAAATTACAATAAAATAGATGGAAAGAAATAGAATGGCTTTTTCACTTGGCTTCACTTTTTTTTCTGCAGATGGCTCCTGGGAATCCAGCATACGAGAGAAAAACATGTTGGAAAGAAGAAAACAACTCTGCAAATAAATGACTGATCCTGAAAAGAACTCGCAGTTCAAATCAGTGGCGTAGCTGGAATTTCATTTCAGGGGAAAGATCTGGTTATGAGTTGGCTATAAGCAAGCAGGCAGGCAGGCAGGCATTATTTCTCAGAGACATCACTGTAGTTAGAATGACAATGACCCCCATTACCACAAGCAGAGACAAAAAACAGAACACATTTTGCAATTGCACAAAATTGTTTTGCACGGTCTTTCGCAGTGATGTTTGTTGGTAAATGAGACCTTTTAGCTGTACGTGACGAACGTGAATCGAAGAGGGCTTTGGCTGAATGCGTGTTGTGATGACATCACATGACGCGTGTTGGCCCAAATCTGCAGAAAATCTGCGATAATTTTGCAGTCAACAGTCAATAATTAACTCTATATATCTTTTGTCCCAGCAAGTATTTTACCCTTACAATTTCATTTATAGCAAATTTGTAGCTTTTCTTATAGCTTGTTTGATGGTTGGGTGAGACCGGATTTCAAGTGTCTGTGTTTAATATTTATTTAGGACGACCTCTTGTAAAAAGTATCCACCCCGGATGCTTCAGGTTAAGATCCCTCTCTCCGGTCACAACCTCCTCCTTGGATATATTTCTTCCTGAATGTCCTGGATGTCCTCTGTCCAGCCTCAGCAGATCGTGCAAACTTTCCCCAGGAGACGTGTTGTAACACGCACTCGTCTAGGATAGTTATGGCCTCAACCAACCATTATTTAAGGTCTTTTTCATTCCATCTTTATTTCCCTGGGCTGTAGCTGTAGGGAATCATGGATTCTTAATTTTCAGAGCTACTGCACCCAGATGAGCTCTTAGACAAGAGGAGAATGGATAACAGATTTTTCTCTGGCAAGCATTCTCAGCGTCACACTGAACTGAGTTTTGAGCAACTGCGTGAATTATAATGACAATAATTATTATACATTGCACTTGTGCATGCAGTCTCGAATCTTGTCTCTGCCTGTGTGTATGTATGTGTGTATTTAGGATTTTGTGCTTTTTAGTGTATTTCTTTTGTACAGTATGTAGCTTCCTACATGAGAACTGTGGCAAGACCCAGTAGTGTACACTTTTTGAAAAACATTGTCAAATCTCAAAAATGAAATTCTGCCAAATTGTCCATAAGAAACACAGGCCTATCTCAAACCCCCTAGTACCATCACACATTCCACCCAAACTGAATAAAGAACATGAACTAAAATTCTCAGCAGTAGACTTGTCGACTGCATTGGTTATTTATTTTAGTAATTACTCAGATACTAGAGAGTCTAATTCTAAAGCTTGGATGTGTCCCAAACCCCAATATCGCCATACCATACACTACCCAAGCACTAAAGTTTTTAACTGTAGTTTATAAAATTGGCTTGACTTTTGGTATCTGCTGAAATCATATTTGTATTACCACAATAATTGACCAACTCATTTCATTGTGGCTCATAACCACAGACCTGTTGAATTCTTGAATCTGATTGGTTAGAAAGTGTTGATTCAATTTTCTGTAACAGCACCTCTGCAATTCAAATCACAGGTTTAATATTAATGCACTCAGTTTATACAAGGGCTTTTATGGCGGACACGCCACATAAATGTTTTTTTTTTTTAATAATAATAATAATAATAAAAAATTTAAAAACTGTGTAATTGTTGATACGGTGAACTTTTCTGTGAGGAGAGTTTTTTTTTTATTATTATTTTTTTTTTTTTTTTAAAGAAGTTTTTAGAAGGAGTCTCCAGTGTCAGTGCTTTGAAACCGAAGTAAAGCTGTTAATTTAAGTTTTACAACATGGGAAATTCTTCAGAGAGAGCTTTGAGGTTTCTCTGTAACATGACAAGCTTTGTTGTACTGACTTCAACAGAGAGAGAGAGAGAAAAAAAAAAAAAAAGTCTGGTGAGTGAATGACTGTTTATAGCCGTGATAACAGGGACTAACTTCTTGTTCGTTCCCCAACATTAAGTGTAACTACAAATGTAAAAAAATATGACGTGTCTTTCTTTAAGAAATAAAAATGTAATAATTGCTGTTAGGAATAAAACACATCCAGGCATGCTGTTATTGGAAAGTAATCAACTTTAAGGGAGTGGTAACAGTAACTGAGCTTTGCATTGGGTCCCATCCTACTACTCATTGATCATTGATCATTTTCCTATAACAGCATTCTCTGACATGGATGTTTAAAAGAGAACAGACTTTATCTTTATAGCACAAAAAAGTTTCCCAAAAATAAATAAATAAATAAATAAAAAATAAAAAGTGCTTACCTAAGCAACATCCTCCCAAATGGAACACATTAGCATTACACTGTACAACCAATTATTGGTTCATGCGTCATGTATGAACTATTTACTACAGTACTGCAATTTGGGACAAGGTGCTCGAGTCAAACGAAATAAAAATTAGGTCCAAGCCCTGATACGGTGTATGATTGTCACATCATGAGGATTTTTTATTTTATTTTATTTTTTTTTCAGATTTGACTCATCACTGCTCCTCGGTTACATTCCCAGACCAGCCACCAATTTTGTGTGTGTGTGTGTGTGTGTGGTGGGGGCTTGTGTAAGGCTAAAAGGGTAAGGTATTAATTATATTAGCTTTGGCAGCTGTATGAATGTGTGTCCTTGCCGTCACAGGAAGAGGAAGTGCTTATGCCAAGCAGGGATTTGTGAAGACCTTGAATCTAAACTCAGTTTCCAATAGAAACAATGAGAGTCAACTTCTCTTCACTAGATATTAGCCATATTTGGAACCATATACGACCATGCTGCCATACTGCACACTACCCAAATAGTACAAACACAATAGACACATTATCGTCTCTCTTCTATATCTCATCAGTCACATTCATCAGTTATTTAGTCCAGAAATGGCAATTTGGAGAGCCACCTTTAAATTCCAGATCCTGCCTGCGTTCCAAACCACATGTTACCGGACTACATACTATCCAAACTGGCATGACTTACCTGATCGAGACTTGAATATATATATATATATATATATATATATATATATATATATATATATATATATATATATATATATATATATATATATATATTCTAAAACTCTCTCAAAGAACTGCTTTTTAATTCTACAACATTGCAAAGTCACACCACTATCGTACTGGAAGAAAGTAAAACAAAAATGTTTATTCATTCGAGAAAGATCTCAGATACTTCAGAGAACTGCTTTTTATTTCTAGACCTTGGCTGCATCCTAATCCAATGCACTACATACTATGCAAGTGGAACTAGGTAAAAGTTTTTAAATTGCTTTTATTATTCAAATGGTACAGTTTTTGCACCATTTTTTAGTGTACACATGATTTTAAAAAAATAAAATAAAATCTACATAGCTATCTGACAGATATAATCGTATGTTCCAGCATGGCCAAAAATGTGAACTGCAGTAAGTGCTTATAAAAAGGTCCAGTGGGGCAGGAATCACGTTGCCCCATGCTCACTCTATGAACATTCTCAGTGAAAGAGGTGCAGCAGACAGTATAGTAAATGAGAGGGTTGCCAGAATTGCATTTTTTGTTCACACCTAATTGGGATAAAATACTCCCAACATATTGTTTTATAGCAAATAATCACAAATAAATTGAAGAAATTTCCACAAACAAAGGCAAAGTGTAAGTGCAGACAGTGTAGATATGATGTACAGAACCACTTCTATCAAAAGATATTCCAAGTTTAGGAAGATGGAAAGGGGGATTATGGAGTGGATAATGTCCGTACATCAGAAAAGGTACGTCTAAAACGGTTCAAAACAAGCTGAGACTGTAAGCTGGATGGCTGTAGGTTGTCAACTCTCAACTACCTATTATGGAGTTACTCTAAAAAATTAACTAGATAGTAGCCTAAGTGAAGGATGACAGTCTCTCAGCTTAATTTTGTTTGAGGCTGATGTCATTATAAATGCTGCCCTACCCCACCAAAATCTATGGTCACAAGCTAGTGCTGTGCATTAGTACGTGATTAGTGGTTAACTCAATTAAGTGAGTCAAATCTATGATTATGCTCAGTTTAATGTGCTTCTATACAGTATATTAGTGTGGTAGTATATTAGAATGAGTACTATAACAAAACCCAGATACTGTATACATTCCAGGAAACTGAATTCAGGTAAACTGGACACTAAACTCTGATTAGGGTACAGTGGTCTGGGTTTTTCTTTTTTTTTTTCTTTTATAAACACACACATACTGTATACATCCTAACTTTGGAGCACCAAAGACGGCATGTCCTTGCTGTCACTGAATAGGAAGTGTATACACTAATACTCTAAGCAGGGATTTATGGAAGTCTTGAAGCTTAAAATGGTTTGTAATTGTTCTGGACATACAGGCAGGGATACACTCCTAATGGGAAACCAATCCCAGACTGAAGAACTTGGAGGGAACAAACATGGACAGAGGATTCCTTGAGTTCAGGATTGAACGCAGGACCCTGGAGCTGTGAGGCTGCAAGACTACCTGCTACACCACCGTGCCACTGAGTGACAAGGCAGATTAATCAAAATTAGTACTAGTTCCATAAACATGCTTGTTTAATGTGAACATTGCTTCCACACATTTGATTGCAGAAGTTTCTGTATTAGGGATGTAACCGAACACGAAAACATTATTCGAAATGAACAGATAATGTTTTCTGAAAGCAGGCGCCCTACACTGAAAACAAGGGAATATGTGGTTGGTCAGATTTAAGAGAACATATTACGTATAGTTTATATACACCAAGTTTCTCTTCATAATGTGATTTAATTGCTTAGTCTAAATTTAATTTAAACAAGTTTCTAATTATGAATCTATTTATGAATTATGTAAAGTGAGTATGATTAATTTATGGTTGTATGGTTAGTAACGTAATATTAACGTGATCCAATTGCATTATGAAATCTTGCGAGGATATTAGAACTAATGGGAAGAAAAAAACCTATATTATTAAATGAAAGCAATTAAAGCATGTGCAACAGTAAACAGTGCGGTCTCACAATGCCAGAGGTTCAGGTTTGAGCCTGAGCTCCGTCAGAGCGCAGAGGTTTATACTTTCATGCAGGTGTGAGCGAGAAGTCAGATATGAAGCTTGCTGGACAAGCAAAGACCTTTATTCACATTTTGAGCATCCTTAGTAACTGCCTGGTCAGGATCACAGCGGTTTAAATTGGGCTATTATTATGTTTATATTTTGGGAACTAAATTTGTTAGAATACATCACAGGCTGGTACAAACAAAAGTAATAACATGAGCAGGATAAAACAAAACAAAACAAAAAATCTCTAGTTGAGACCAACCATGAACTTGTGTGATGTAGCTGAGCTTGAGGAACGAGAGGCTCCTCTCTGCGGACTAATAGCGCGATGACATTGTGTATTTTGGTGACGTAAGGTATGCCGACTTCTTGACGTAGTACAGGTCTTTAAAAAGCTTGCGCTGTACGTATTGGATGTTGTAACCCTAACCTTAACCTTAACCATAGACGAATTACTTACCGACATACTGTGTCTGCCATCAGCGCATGCGTGTTTTAAAGACATGCACTTCGTCAAGCAGTTGGGAGTTTGCGCATACGCACTAAAACAAACCTTACGTCACCAAAACACATGATGTCATCGCGCTACAGTCTGCAGTAGTTGTGAGGAACTGTCAGAGACAAAATTCACACACCATGCTGACAGTGCTGGAAATTCTGTCTAGGTTTCCAGTGTTTTCAGGGACATAGTGGTAGGGTTAATATCAAAAAAAAAAAAAAACACAAAAACACAATTTTCTCAATTTCCTACAGGTGTGTAAACCTTACCACTCGCTTTCTCCGACTCCGCCCTCCATTCACAAACCGGTGCTTGACCACGCCCCCACCTCCACATACCCCCACCGCCCGACTCAGGCCGGGGAGCCATCCGGCCTGCCGCCGACTCCCCCCCCCTTGCCGGGAGAGGAAGTCCGCCACAGCCATCTGCACCCCCGGTCGGTGGATCACCTCGAACTTAAAAGGCTGAAGTGCCAGGTACCAATGGTTGATCCATGCGTTGGCATCTTTCATGCGGTGGAGCCACTGGAGCGGGGCGTGATCCGAACAGAGGGAGAAGGCCCACCCCAGCAGATAGTAGCGGAGGGTGAGGACCGCCCACTTGATGGCCAGGCACTCTTTCTCAATTGTGCTGCACTTTGTCTCCCATACCGAGAGCTTGCGGCTGATGTACAGCACGGGGCGCTCCACCCCCTCCACCACCTGGGACAGCACGGCCCCCAGCCCCCTGTCCGACGCATCCATCTGCAAAACAAAATGGAGAGAGAAGTCAGGAGAATGTAAAAGTGGTCCGCCACACAGTGCAGCTTTTACCTGAGTGAAAGCCTGTTGGCACGGCTCCGTCCACTGGACCGGGTCTGGTGCCGCCATTTAGTGAGATCAGTCAGCGGGCTGGTGACGTCCGAATAATTAGGCACAAACCTAAGATAATAGCCAGCCAACCCCAGGAACCGTCTCACCTCCTTTTTGGTCTTGGGCCTTGGGCAGGTCGCAATCGCTGCTGTCTTGTCAATTTGGGGACGCACCTGTCCATGACCCAAGTGGAAGCCCAGATACCGTACTTCCACCCGTCCAATCGCGCACTTCTTTGGGTTGGCCATGAGTCCCGCACGCCTCAGAGACCTCAGCACCGTCCTTAAGTGCTGCATGTGTCGCTGCCAGTCATTACTGTATATAATAATGTCGTCTAAATAGGCAGCGGCATATGCAGCGTGTGGACGGAGTATTCGGTCCATGAGCCGCTGGAACATCACGGGAGCCCCGAACAACCCAAAAGGAAGGGTCACGAATTGGTGTAAGCCAAACGGGGTGGAAAAGGCCGTTTTTTCCCGGGACATTGGAGTCAAAGGGATCTGCCAATATCCCTTGGTCAAATCCAGTGTCAAATAAAAGCGAGCTGCGCCCAACCGATTGAGCAGTTCGTCAATGCAAGGCATTGGATATGCGTCAAATTTAGACACCGCGTTGACTTTTCTAAAGTCCACACAAAACCGGACCGTCCCATCGGCCTTGGGAACCAAGACCACCGGGCTGCTCCAGTCACTGTGGGACTCCTTGATTACTCCCATTTTGAGCATGGCCTTAAGTTCATCCTGGACAACATTTTTTTTGTGTTCGGGGAGCCGATAGGGGCGGCTGCGAACCACCACCCCTGGGGCTGTCTCAATGTGGTGCTCTATGAGGTTAGTGCAGCCGGGGAGAGGCGAGAACACGTCAGAAAACTGTAGGGTTTTAATGTCTGTAATTTGGGCTGTGGAGAGGTGGTGCCCGCATGGCACCGGAGGGGATTGACTCGCCAATTTTACATCTACCTCCGGTCCTAGCTCCTCCCTTTCAGGAACTACCGTTGCCAAGGCTACCGACGCCGTCTCCCTCCATAGTTTCAGCAGGTTTAGATGATAAATCTGCCGCGTCCCGCCTCTATCCGTTTCGGATAGACTCGCCGTGTGACCTCAAAGGGTCCTTGCCACTTGGCGAGTAATTTGGAGCTCGCCGTGGGTAGTAACACGAGCACTTTATCTCCTGGCGTGAACTCTCGTAGCCGTGCACCCCTGTTATACAGCCGAGATTGACGTTCTTGTGCCTGTAGCAAATTCTCCTGCGTTAGGTGACTTAATGTGTGGAGTTTTGCTCTCAGGTCCAAAACGTACTGAATTTCATTCTTACTGGCTGAAGGCTCCTCCTCCCAATTTTCCCGTATGACGTCAAGTACGCCGCGCGGCTTGCGTCCATACAATAATTCAAATGGAGAGAACCCCGTGGAGGTTTGCGGGACCTCTCGTACTGCAAATAACAGGGGCTCTAACCACTTATCCCAATTCCATGTATCTTCCTGCACAAACTTACGAATCATATTTTTAAGCGTTTGATTAAAGCGCTCCACCAGCCCATCCGTTTGCGGATGATAAATGCCTAGAATAATACTTCCCGACGGTTCTTCGGAACCAACAATTGGGTCACATTTCCCTGTGTCTGAGTGTCCTGCGTCACTCTATAAATCCTATCTTTAATAATGGCGAAGTAGGGGTGGGAGAGCGCAACATTGGGCTGGATCGGCTGACCATCGATTACTCTCACTTGATCAGGGTTTCGTCGGACGACTGCTCCAAGGGAAAATCCCCGAGGGGAATCCCGGGCTAAGAGGGGGGGAGAGCCACTCCCCCCGCTCTCGTAGTCACACTGACGTGAAGCTGTCGTCAACGGCCCTGGCACCGCCTCTCCCGCCAAGGCTGCGCACATTCCACACCGTCTCTCCCTAATGCAGGACCCATCCACAAACATTTCTCTTACTAATAAACGAAACCCCGGCTAATTAGTTCCCAAAATTAGTGGATGGGTGAGACGGGGACTAACCGTCGCCTCCACTATATTTTTTTTCCCTCGAAATTTGATGACAATGGGCACTAGTGGGTACTCGTGAATATCCCCGTGCACACACCTCACCTTCACCAAACGTGCATTTTCCAATGCCTCCCCTTGAACCAAGCCTTGGTGAATTGAGGTTTGATTGCATCCTGAATCCACCAAGGCTTGGTATGTACCCCCTTGAACACTCACCGGAATGCGGTACGTCCCTGCTCGATCGGGGGCAGCCTGCAGCGCGTCGGGGAGCCGGAATGGGTCTGGACCCTTTAAGAGAGTGCTCCTAATCTCAGCTCGTTACCTGTGTAAAAGACACCTGGGAGCCAGAAATCTTGCTGATTGATAGGGGATCAAATACTTATTTTCCTCATTAAAATGCAAATCAATTTATAACTTTTTTGAAATGCGTTTTGCTGGATTTTTTTTGTTGTTATTCTGTCTCTCACTGTTAAAATACACCTACCATTAAAATTATAGACTGATCATTTCTTTGTATATATATATATATATATATATATATATATATATATATATACACACACACACACACACACACACACACACACACACACACAGTTGCCATTTTATTCAGTAAACCAAATTATATCTACACTTACTGGCCATTTTTTACAGGTCCACCTATACAATATACAGTATAATCATCACGTCTGGTTTAATCTATTCAATTACTGACTCAGAAATCCAGTCAATTATCCAGGCAGTGGTTTCTTTATGAGTACTATGTCATTCCATTAAAACATTTATACACAAGTTCAGACAAAGGACACATTAGCCAAGAATGAACATTTACTCATTAATGAGATGTCTCTGATTCCCAGGGGCGAGTAAGTGATACTGTATGTGTTAGGCCACCTGGCCAATTAGGAGGCCAGCTGGTGTTACAGATTTCACTCCTCCTACTCCTTTAATGATGACATCACTCTGTTCTTGACAGTGTAAAAAGTCCACCTGTTCCTGTAAACATTCACAGATAAAAACGTATTATTCCACAACACTGCTGAAGTCCTAATTCTGATACGTGAACTTTCCTGCGAGGAGACGTTCATTGGGCATTTTTGGAAGGAGTCTCCAGTCTAAGCACTTTGTAACAGTCAGAGGTAAAACATTTCTGAAATGGGAAGGGCTTTGAGATTTCACAGTAACCTGACGAGCTGCATTTTGTGTATAAATTCAAGAAAGAGAATATACAGAGACTGGTGAAGGAACAATTGCTTATAGCCATTATAACTTAAGTGAACTAATAAATAATAATGTGTAAAACCTACTTCAAAAAGGTTACTAGACTGAATGGATGATGTGCTTATATTTATATGGCAAGAATTTACTGTATAATCATGTGAAATGATTATAAGATGATGTAAGATTTTTGCTTAACAATTACATTTGGTCTAAAGGGGGCATTATGTACATAAAGGATGTTTCAAAGTGTCAAAACTCATACTATTCTATGTAGCATGAGAGTTTTATATTACAAATACAGCTGTTATTTAAGCTACATAAACTAACCACACTCCTTCAGAGGATTTTTTCCCCTCTGTTACAACTGGGAGAGCGTGTGTTGACGAGGAAATACTGTGTGTTTGCCGATAAAGAATCCCAGACTGTGGAAGAAGGATTGCCACAATGACAGGAAAAGACAATCCTGCTAACACAATGTCCTTCATGGTAATATTATAGTTCATGTTAGTTCAGAGTGTGAGGCACAGTTTCAAAAATTTGATCCAGCAACTCATGCATAGTGTTACAGGATTCACAAAGCCCAAAATGTCCAAGAACTGTTTCTTCCATAAGTCATGAAAAACGAACGCATCATTTTCCTTTGATGCTGAGATGCAGAGTTACTGTTGCGTCTCTGAAGATTATTTTCCATGTCGCGGAGTGTTTTTCCTTTTATACCACAGCAATTTGCCAGTGATTACAATTTTTCAATTTATTAGTGAACGTCATACGTTTTTATCCATCTATAGTTACATAATGTGGAATGTCATATATACAGTCATTTAGACTCTATTTTTTCTCTCTAAAAGTAAGTAGCAATAGAAAGCTTGTCATGTTACCGAGAACGTATCTATAAATCACCATCACCGATTATATATTTTGAATCCATGTATTATTAGACTTCCACCATAAGGCCCTGTATAACAGTTGCTATAGAAATGATAATGCATTAGAATGAGCATGTTAATATAAACCAGGGATCTGAATTACAGCCAGAATTATTGTCAGAGTTGTTGCTAAAGAAAATTAATCAACACCTTTTGACCAGATATAAGAATTCAACAGTACATCCCTCTAAATTATGCATTCACTATGTTACGCTATATGGCCAAAAGTATGTGGACGCCTGACCATTGAATTTCCCATTCCAAAACCATGGGCATTAATACGGCGTTGGTCCCCTCTTTGCTGCTATGACAGCCTCCACTCTTCTGGGGTGGCTTTCCACTAGATTTTGGATCATGGATATAGGGATTTGTCCATTCACCCACATGACATCAGGCACTAATGTTGAGCGTTGAGGCCTGGTGCACACTCGGCGTTCCAGTTCATGCCAAAGGTGTTCGGTGGGGTTGAGGTCAGGGCCCTGTGCAGATCACTGGAGTTCTTCCACACCAACCTTGGCAAACCATGTCTTTATGGACCTCACTTTGTGCACAGGGACATTGTCATTCTGGAACAGGTTTGGGCCTCTTAGTTCCAGTGAAAGTTAATGCTAATGTCAATGCTACAGCATTCCAGACAACTGTGTATTCCCAACTTTGTGGCAACAGTTTGGCAAAGGCTGGGTTTTATGGTCAGGTGTCCACATACTTTTGGTCATATAGTGTATCAGCCAATATGGAAACACTGTACTGAATGGAGCCTTGTTTGGTCCTAGCTACAATTCTGCAGGAAGAGCGTGTGAGTGTATATTGGGTTTTGCATACTTTTAAACCAATTTTGTTCAATGTATGTGATGTTCTCCAGAAGCCATGATTTCTCCAGCAGCTTTGCTTCATTAAAAGTTATACACACAATACAAACAGCTGGAACAACTGGCATGGCTTTTGCATTAACTACAACATTTGCTGTTTAATATTCAATTTAAAAAATAATAATAAAAAATACTTCAGCGATCAAACACAGGAACTGAATATTCCTACGTCACCAAATGGCAAACGGGACACAGTTCGGGGAACGACTAGATGATTAAAATTTGCCAGATGTTTTCAGTACAAACCAGTAAAAATTATGCAATGGAGTCAGTGAGCAAGCTCTGCAAGATAGCAAAGGAAACACTGTCTTTTTTCTTTTTACTCACTGTTTCTATAATTCTCATTACTGCTGACATCATTTGTAAAGTGTTACACCTCAATACATTATAGTATCTTTAAAACTGAATAGAGCCTGACTTTTCAGTTAGACTTCTTTGCCATTTTTACTTGTACAACCAAAAACTAAAACTGCCTCAAAATTTCCATGGCTTAAAAATCAGTTCATACCTAGAACAGATGTCTCTCATCACCGGACTATGTTTATTTTCTCATGCTCTCACCATTTCCCTCGGGTGGAATTAAAATCAAAACCGTTAGTCCTAACCATCCTCAACGATACACACAAATAAACAACTTTTACTCACTTTTATACCAAAGCGCCATTGGATTATCGATTCTGAATGCTCAGAACATGTTGGTTAGTCTTCTGTGACAGCAGCTCTGAACTTAGTATCTGGCCATAATTCAAGTGATAGGTTTATGTTAATGTCGTTCTAATATAATATTGTTTTTATAGTAAGTCACAGGGACTTGTATGGTGAATGCCCCATGCCCAATAATAATCCAAGCCCAAGAATAAACAGACTGAAAAACATGGCTGTTCTTTAACAAGAAAAACATAATTGTTGATATGGTCAAGGTTTCTGTAAGGAACATTTACAGAAGGAGTCTCCAGTGTCAGCGCTTGGTAATGGTCAGGAAGTTTTCAGACATGGGAAAGTCTTCAAGACAGAGGTCTTTGCTCTTTCTTGGTAACATGACAAGGTTACATTGTGGTCATATTAACTTCAAGATAGAGATGAAAAAAAAGAGAGGCTGGTGGGAATGATGGTTTAAAGCTACTATAATGTAAGACAACAGGAAGTAACTTCTTTCTCAGATGGTGTACAACATGAAACATAAGTGTGAATGGATTTAAAAAATATGATGCATCATTCTTTAATTGATAAAACATTTTAATCATTGACAAATTGTTGTGTTGTAAGAGAATTAAAACACTTCAGGGCATGCTGTTCTAGAAAAATAATACATTTTTTGGATAGTATTTGGATCCTATTTAGTTAGTAACAGTAACTTTTCCCCCCCCATCAGTGATTATTTTTCCTATAACAGTACACCCTGAAGTGTTTTATTCCTTACATATCGCAGGGCTGTACAGTGCAGTAAATCACGCAAATGAGGAGAAATTCATGCTAATACAAAGATCACAGTCATGAAGATGAGGTCTTCGTATGTGTGATGTACATATCTCCATTCTAAAATGTGCTTATGGTAGTTGAAGTTATTGATGTATTTGGCAAACTTCTTCATCACTCATGCGTATTTAAAAAAAAAAAAAAAAAAAAAAAAAACTCCCAAAATGCAATCAAGTCTAAGCTGCAAATCAAACTCGATATCTGTCTAAGCTTGTAATAATTATTAATAAAACAATTTTTTGTAGAAGTTGAGGGGAGAGACCTTGAGAGGAAAGATCAAATCTTCAACAAGTCACGTCTAGCTCAAAAATCCTCTCAGCCACACCAATCAGAGGAAGCTAGGATTAACGTTAGCGTTGAGTCTTAGCTTTGAGGTAATCCTGAGCTGATATAATCCCTCCGTTCATTTCTGAACATTGTTTACAGTTAAAATGATGAATTGTACCACTTATAAGGATTAACACATTTTAGAAGTGCACTTTTATGCACTTTTTTTTTTTTTTTAACCTCAGAACTTTTCCCACAAAAAAAAACAAAAAAAAAAAAGGTTAGCATAGCAGCCCTGTATCAGTGTGTTTACAAATAAGATGCTGGCTACATTCAACTTAAATGTAAACAACCATAAACAGCCAAACATTCAGGAACACCTTCTTCTTATACACAACTTACACCCAAACACAACGACTTCTTTTTTTAAACTCCAGACGGGAGCCATGTCTTTTTTGCATCAAGTCAATAATCGCATAGCTCTTTGCTTGTGCCGTTTATTTGCCCTGCTCCTCCTCTGTCAAAGCTCCATCACACCCCTAAACGTGGAGCCGTTTGTTTTGGTGGAGCGCCGTTTATTGTTTTTTCGAAATCCCTGAGTGTGTAATGTTCCAGGAGATTAGCATTTAGCCTGAGTTATGATCTGTGCATGAACTGGAATGTTCCAGAAGCTCGAAAGGCTAATGCAGAGCCGCTTTATCAATCAGCAGAGACATGGAATATATCAGTCAGCACTGATTCAGACATTAAAGTCTTTACAATATATACAACACACACACTTTTTATACTACACAAAGAGCTCATATTTTCACTGTACCATGCACACGCCACACACCTCATATTCGGGAACAGGCCTTTGCAGCAGCACACTTCAAACACACACTTGCAGCTCATATATTGAGCACACACTCTGCTTTAAAATAAATAAATAAATAAAATAGCAGAAGCTATTAGCCTAATGGTTTCCAGTAAACATTTTTCCATCCGGCAGGGCTGGTGCATATTGGCAAAGTAGACATTTGCCAAGAACAGTGCTTAAGCAACGGCAGCCAAATTTACAAAAACTGTTTTTCAGCCTGAATGCACTTGAATACAGAGCAAGTCATTTCACCAAGCTCTCTCCAAGTGCACTTTGTTTTTGTTGTTTAAGATCATCCTACTTTATAGCTCACTGCATCATGTGTCGCTAATTTCTCAGTTTATATTAGGATGGATCCTGAACTAGCAGCTGTTCTTTTCTGGTGTTTAACACAACTACACTACTGTTTGCGGAATAACATAGCTAACCAGCTAGCTCAGTAGCCTCAGTTAAGCAAGCTACATACGCTACTATGTTGAGTTATGCAATTTACAAACAACTATGGCTGTGTTATCTAGAACACATAAAATTCATTAATATTTGTTAACATACTCTTTAGTTTACTCATTTAATTTTTATTGTTGTTGTTGAGGGTGTTTCCATGACTGAGGTGACATTTAACCTTTGTAACTCTTTAAAATTTTATCTTTTCATTAACATTTCTCAACACTGAACATAAGAAAAGGGGCATTTAACAAAAAACCCATCTCAGGCAACAATATCTCATTGTCAACAAGGTTTCATGGCTGCATTTTTCGCTTAAATGAGTAACAGGGTTGAAAATAACATGGTTGAGGGTTTTTTTTTATTGGCAAATACACATCATGTGGTTAACAAGTCAATAGCATGAGCACATTAATGATTTACCCAAATTAAAAAATTATCCCAACCTGCAAAAGTCTGTAATGTCTTGGAAAATGTCAGGATCAAGACGTTCGCAATTGCAGCGAAGGCCATCTAAACAGCCTTCTAAGCTTAGGTCGTGTGTAGCTTGAGTTTGCCTTACCAACACAAAAGGATTCTTGTTTTTCCCACCACAGCCCAGGACAATTCCCCTCCCTGCGAGCAGAGATCACTGAGATCTAATCAGTTGTTCATTTCTTGTTTACTTGGGCTGCATTCCAAATCGTGTACTGTGACAGTACTTATTGCACTCGATTCAGTACCTACAGCTCGGCCGTTGATACAGTATGTTCAACACACTGTGAACACAAAATGATCACTATATGTGTGTAGCATGAATACAATCTGGACATCTGCCATGTTGGCACGGTCATGTGACCAACAATTTAAAAAGAGCTGACGTGCTGCTTTCCGCGACTTTTGATTCTGTCAGCTTTTCCGCACCAGTCCAGTTGCCTTATGGGATAGCGCAGTGTTGGAAGCAGCAGGTCATCCGGGTATTTCTCGTCTACTGTTTTATTAATACTGAGAATTCGGACATACTACTCATTTGGCGTACTGCTTTTCGCCTACCGTATAGTAGGGTAGAAGGGATATTTGGATGCAGCCATTGTCTTACATTTATTTTTGTCTTTCCACTCTTTCTCTTTTTTGTCTTTCAAGTCTTTCCATTCTTTCAGGTTGTGAGTCTTGTTTTCCCTGTTTACTTAATCTGTGTCTTGACCATTTTGCCCCTTCATGTTTCAGTACTCTTTGGGTTGCCCTCTTGATTTGATGATCTGTGCAGTCACTATTGCCTGCCAAATGATGTGGATTTTGGATTGTGTTTTAATAAAACTGCACACGGAACCTCATTCTTGTACGGAGTCTGGTTCATTACATTTTTCCTTCAATTAAACGATCTGAACAGAGGCCATGTTTGTTCACATGATAAAATCCTGTTCTCTGATTCGTACAGCACAGGAAATTGTTGATGCAATTCTTCCAGATAGTGTTTTTCCCTTTTCCATAAGGATGTATTCAGGGCTTCAATTGCTAGTGATGTTAGTTTAAAACATTGTGTAGAATAACTATGGGCCAAAAACTTTTATTATTGTTTAGATAAGCGATCAGATATCCATCCTCAGGATTTATGAAGAAAAGTTCTCACAGCAGCTTTATCTCTGAAAATTTATCTTTCTCACTCTCTCTCTCACTCTCTCACACACACACACACACACACACACACACACACACACATATACACAATATAGGTTGTAATGAGTGTGATGTATTAGTGAAGGCTTTTCCCCTCTTCCTGTAGTGGTGAAGGGGTCAAAGGTCAACTGTGTAGTGACAAATAGCCCAATGAATTTAACTATCTCTCCCTCCTTACACACACACACACCTTTAAACAAGCTTAGAGTCTGACAATACACACCTTTTAAGGGATTCAGAGCTGGGAGACATCGAAATGTCTGGCTTCAATCTGCTCACAAGCTCAGACATACAGTATGGTCTACAAAAAGTGACTATACACACACACACACACACACACACTAAAGAACATCGTCAAATCAACAAATCAGCAGAACAAAGGCAAAGTTGTTTATTTAGAACAGACAATAATGAGCTTTCCTTTGTGTATGTGTGTGTGTGTGCGCGTGTGTCTTTCTCAGTCTCTCTTACGCCTGATAGGAAATACTCGGTGTCTGGCTTCAATCCCACACATGCTTATACTGAGAGAGAGAGAGAGAGAGAGAGATATTATGGTAATATTCTGTGTATTGTTTGTGTGTGTGTGTATATATGTGTTTTAAAATAACTAAAGACAAGGAAACTTGCACTTTCCCCCATTTTTTCCCATGATGCACTGCTGCTTCCATCTAGTGGTGATATGAACACTGCAGGGTCATGAGTGCAGATCTGTCCTGTTCTCCATCACCAACCATTAAAATCAGATGAGAGAGAGAGAGAGGGAGATTGAAACTGAAAGAAAGAAAGATTGGAATTGAACGGAGCATGAACATCTTGAGCATGTTATAAATTTCTACCGAATTTATACTGTGGGTCATTTTGAGGGTCAACGTAATTCTTCCAAATGGCACGCAAAAAGAAATGCTATACGCAAAAATTGACTGTTGTGAGAATGCGGGGTTAGAGCATGCAAACGGAAAGTGTGCTTTTGCAACTTCGCCAACATGCGGTGTTCTCTCCTATTTAAACGATGCAATGTTGTTAAAAGATGGAAGTCGTTTGTGTGTGTGTGTGTGTGTGTTTTATTTGGCTCGGTAAGCTGAGCCAAATAGCTGAGCCAATTGTTCCCAAAGCAGAATGGTAAATGGTCTGCACTTATATAGCACCTTTTTAGCCCTTTGCAGTTCACAAAGTGCTTTACACTGTGTCTCATTGACCCATTCACGCACACACTTCGGCACATGGAGTCATGTGGGCCAGGAATCGAACCGCCAACCTTACGATTAGTGGACAACCCGCTCTACCACCTGAGACACAGCCGCCCCCAAAGAAGTGTTTATTACTGTGGGCAGACTCCAGTGTCCAGGCTTTATTGAGCATCACATCCTCATATTGTATCGGCCTCATCATGAATAAGCAGCACCTGGTCACTGGTCAACCGGTTTACTGCTGAATGCCACGGTTTTCCTGTAGTAGCATCTAGTAAGTGAAATTCTAGAAGTATAGCAACAGCTTGTTGAGTAAAGTCACAAATACACAGTAATGTGCAAAAGTTATAGGCACATGCAAAGAAATGCTGTAGAGCAAATATGCTTTCAAAATAATGAAATTAAATGTTTCTACATAAAGTTTTTTTCTTTTAAATTCCATAAAGAGCAGTAAATAGTAGTAAATTAAACTAACTGTAATAGTCAAACTGTTAATGTTAGTACTCCATAATGGTCTAGAATAGCACATACTGTAAGTATGCGATTTGAGACACAACGTTAGATTGTTTATTTAGTTTGGGACACAGTGTTGCATGGTGCTATACTGCCTCCACAATTTCTTAGAACGTGCCCATGGCAGCCATATTGTGTACACGTACGCTCAGTTAACAGCAAGTATAAATCAGCCTCGTGGCTTCTTTTTCTGTTTGTTTGTATTTTTTTTTTTTTACATTAAAAGCATTGGCCAGAGCGCTTTTTGCTGTGATATGAATAAAGCATCTCACACAACACGTATACTGCAACCACAACAATCATCAGCTTAGTATCGACTAACTAACTAGGTTAGCTTGTAATTGTTATCATTAGTGAACATTTTTAAAAAAAAAATAAAAAGATTGGTTACCTGTGAAGATGAGGAGGCTATCTTGCCTTCGCTGTAGCTTCGGAGGCAGAAAATCGAGAGAATTTGAGCTGCTTGTGCGATTTGACTGTATGCAGCCACAGTTAAAGTGGGACATCACATCAGATGCTTAAGTGTTTTATTGACTGTTTTTGGTTATTTTTAGTTTCATTGCAATGTTGGAATATTTACAATGAAATATTTTCGATTCAACACGTCATAAATCTACTTATATTTGCTCACTAACACCAGCACTTTGTTTTCCATGTTTGTTTTTCCCAACTTGCAATCTGATTGGTGGGGAAGGTAAAAAAAAGAAAAAAAACAGCATTTGGTGTCACTCAGTGCACTGTGACCAAAGAAACGCTGGCGTAGGTGCTTTATAAATGGCCCCCCTCATTCCATTGGGCCATTCAATTGCATGAACTGGTAGTTCAGGGGGAAAAAAACTCCATGTGTGAAAGCACAGTAATTAGTCTCAGTAGTGTTTTTGTAAAAAAAAAAAAAAAAATATATATATATATATATATATATATATATATATATATATATATATATATATATATATATATATATATATATATATATATATATATATATATTTTTTTTTTTTTTTTTTTTTTTTTTTTTTTTTTTTTTTTAAACAGCTCTGGGTAGGGACTCATAAGCCACTCATCATCAAGGTTCAGAACTGTAACATCCTGGAAAAAATGCTGTTGTACAATACACCATTAGCAAATTCTAACAGAGCAACTGAAATCATGGCTCTTGGCTATTTCTATATTTCTTCCAATATGATTAACTTTATTAGACCAGTGATGTAAAAATCACACCTTGATTATGAGATCATAAGTTTGGCATTTCAAAAATAATTCATGATCAAATAAAGTATGATGGGGCGTGCCGTTAAAGGAAAATAATCAATGATGGGGTGGTGTGATGTGTCTTAACACATAGTAGAGTTACTCTTATGACCCATCTTATACCACAGCAGTTTGCCAACGAATACATTTTTTTTTTTATTTAAGAACAGCACACTGGAATTTTTATCCTTTTATAGTTACATTTAAAGTGGAACATCCATAAAACAAGTTAATTTTGGTTATAGTATCCCTCACTTTCCCTTGAAGTCATGTTTCAGAGAAACCGCAAAATGCAAAATCCTCCGTTCTTGTCAGAAAACAAAGCAACAGTTTTATTTCGAAGTGCTACAAAGCACCAACACTGGAGACTCCTTCCAAAATGTCAAATAAAAGTCAACTTACAGAAAGCTTCATCATACCAATGATTAGAATGTTTGCTTTGTTGTATATCAAAAATGTTTTTTAAAAAAAAATTTATTATTATGCCTTAATCTTAGATCATACAATCCCTGTGTATGAGCCGTTACTACAAAATAACACATTAGGACGAGAACCAATCAGATTCGAGAATTCATGGTTAATTTGTTAGTTTGTGTTATTATTGTTAGCTATTGGGAATTAAACATTCAGTACAAACATTTTGTGTTTTACTCAGATTTAGAGTTTCTTCATTGCTCTCTGAGATGCACGGCTGTTTTAATTTATTTTGTTGTGTGTATATTTCTATTGTGTGTTCGGTTTTAGGGAAATTCATTAATCAAATCGCTCACTCACTGATACAACACTGGCACTAGTTAAAAGTCCTCCATATGGAATATGGAAAATAGTAAATGTGTATTTCGATGTTCTGAAATATCTCTCTCTCTCTCTCTCTCTCTCTCTCTCAGTTCAATTCAATGTGTGCTTTATTGGCATGATAAAATATTTTTTGTATTGCCAAAGCAAAATACAACAGTAGACCAAGAGAAGTAGGAATTGAACAAAACATAGAAAACATAGTTTGTTTTTAATAGTAGCGAAAAAATTAATGAATAAACAAATGCTAAAGACAAATATGTAGCAAAATTAATAACTAGATGCAACATCATACATTAATGCTAATACAGGAACACGGGGACAAGGTGTTAATGGTAGGCAGGGTTGGTAGGTTGGTCTTTATGGTGGTAGGCGGGGTCAGGGTAGGTGGGTGTTTATGATGGTAGGCGGGATTAGGATGGGTGGGTATTTATGATGGTAGGCAGGGTCAGTGTAGGTGGGTGTTTATGATGGTAGGCGGGGTTAGGATAGGTGGGTATTTATGATGGTAAGCGGGGTCAGGGTAGGTGGGTGTTTATGATAGTAGGAGGAGTTAAGGTGGGTGGGTGTTTATGATGGCAGGCAGGGTTAGGGTAGGTGGGTGTATATGACAGTAGGAGGAGTTAAGGTGGGTGGGTGTTTATGATGGTAGGCAGGGTTAGGATAGGTGGGTGTTTATGATGGTAGGCAGGGTTAAGGCGGTGGGTGTTTATGATGGGAGGCAGAGTTAGGGTAGGTGGGTGTGTGTCTCGCTCTCTCTCTCTGCCTAACACACACACACACACTCACACTTTCACCTCACTCAGATCTACGTGGCTGCTCACAGGCCAAAATAAATACAAGCCACAGAAGCCTCAAAAATGTCTCTTATTCCACACTTCTTATTATTTTTCCTTTCTTCTTCTCTAGCCGCCTCGCTCATGAAATCGTGACATGTTGAAGAGTGCAGAATCCTGAAAACAATTTAGGAATAGTATTCCATTATTGCACTTTTTATCGTTTTTAAGTGGATTTTTTAGAATATGGCAGAAATTTGGTGCTGGGCTGCTCAGAACAATGTAGTCAGGAATCTCAAGTGAATCAAGTCTGACCATTTGTATTTAGGTCTTACCAGTATATTTTCTGTGGCATCATGTTAACACATATTTCATAGTGTATAATGTGCTGATTTCAATAAGGACATACATGTTCAGAAAAATATGACTTACCAAATATGAATTTATGGTTAAAATAAACCACTAAGCTAGCAGAGTGATGTTTTTATATGCTACATACTTAAAAGACACTGAGAATTTTAAGTCATATTTTAGTGAGCATTATACCTTCTGACAATGTAGTTAACTAAAATTATACATTTGAGTCAGATATTTACATAATAAAAACAGTCATACATGCATTTAACATTTGCTTGCACTAATTTCCAATGTTGGTTTTATGGTAGCAGATGGATTCATAAAAAATAAATACATTTATTAACATGTATAAATGTATAATTCTAAATAAAACTGTTGCTTAGTCCCATTAAGAGTGGTCCACAATAATGCAACCCCAATTCTAGAAAAGTTGGGATTTTTTCTAAAATGCAATAAAAACAAAAATCTGTGATTTGTCAAGTCTCTTGAAACTTTAATTAACTGACAAAAGTACAAAGAAAATATATTCAATGTTTTCGCTGACCAACTTAATTGTATTTTGTAAATATAAACAAATTTAGAATTTGATGCCTTCAGCACACTCAAAAAAAAAGTTGGGACAGAGGCATGTTTACCACTGTGTTACATCACCCTTCCTTTTAATTACATTTTTTAATCGTTTGGGAACTGAGGATACTAATTGTTGCAGTTTTGCAAAAGGAATTTTTGCCCATTCTTGATTGATACAAGACAGCGCTTCGACAGTCCTTGGTCGCCATTGTCTGATTCTCCTCTTCATGATGCGCCATAGGAGACAGATCTGGACTGCTGGCAGGCCAGTCAAGCACACGCACTCTGTGTCTACAAAGCCACGCTGTTGTAGCATGTGCAGAATGAGGCCTGGCATTGTCCTGCTGAAATAACCACGGAAAAGACGTTGCGTTGATGGCAGCATACGTCTCTCTAAAATCCCAATATACGCCTCCGCGTCAATGGTACCTTCACACATATGCAAGGCACCCATGCCGTGGGCACTGATGCACCCCCATAGCATCACAGATGCTGGCTTTTGCACCTTTCACTTATAACAGTCTTACGGACTGTGTTAAGTGACAATGGTTTTCCGAAGTACTTCCGAGCCCATGTGGTTATATTTATCACAGTAGCAGGACAATTTCTCAGACAATGCCATCTGAGGGTTTGAAGGTCACGCACATTGAACAGTCATTTTCGGCCTTGCCCTTTACACAATGAGATTTCTCCAGATTCCCTGAATGTTTTCAAAATATTATACACTGTAGATGAAAGACCTAAATTCTTTGCAGTGATGTTCTTTTTGAACTGACTGACAATTCTCTCACGAAGTTTGGCACAAAGTGGTGAGCTACAACCCACCCTTGCTTGCAAAGACTGAGCTTTTGGTGAATGCTCCTTTTATGCCCAATCCTGATACCATCCCCTGTTATCAATTGATCCTCCAAAATGGTGTTACTTGAATATTCTCTAAACTTTTCAATTTATAGAATTTTTTTGCCTCTGTCCCAACATTTTTTGAGTGTGTTACAGGCATCAACTTCTAAATTTGTTTACATTTACAAAATACAATTAAGTTGGTCAGTGAAAACATTGAATATCTTTTTTTGCACTTTTGTCAGTTAATTAAAGTTTCAAGAGACTTGACAAATCACAGATTTTTGTTTTTATTCTGGAATTGGGGTTGTACAAAAACATTACATACAAAAAAGCATACATTTGTGCTCACTCTTCTGTCCATCACCAACCAAAATGCCAGGTGGTGTAAAGTATTTGAGTAAATGTATTCATTACTGTATTTAAGTTTTTTTTTTTTTTTTGGCTACTTTGTACTTTGAGTATCAGTGATATTAGCAACTTTTACTCAGTTCAGTTCAGCAGTGCTTTATTGGCATGAATGTTAGAAATTACATTGTTGCGAAAGCAAATAGTGCAGTTAGATTAAATTAAAAGTTACACAACTCGACTACATTTTGGAATAAATAAATGTACTCTTTACTCCACTATATTTCAACTGACAACAACCTTTACTCATTACATTTTGCATGGCACCCTAACTTTTTCTGCAGAGGCTTGTTTCTGCTACGGAAGAGGCGATATCGCCATCTACAGGGTATTGAAGGTATTAGATCTGGTGCGTTTTGCCCTTACTCGCCAAACGTGGCTATTCCACGCAAATGGGAGTTGCCAAATCGCAGGTGTTTCATATATCAGATGAGGACATGGCTGCAGCCAGTGATGAGGCCGAAGCCAGCACATCCAGTGCCAGCATCCATCCATGGCCTTATTTAAAAGGAATGTACAGAATGACTCTTACAGGATGCAGTGTCTACTTTGTTCGCCACAAACCACTGAAATAAGTGCCTTTAAGAAATCAACATCAAATCTGAAGAAACACATTGAGGTAAGAGCTCATTTTTAGAGCTAAAATGTTACTTTAATGTAAAGTTAGCTAGAGCGCAATCAGGCCATATTTGACCTTACGACGGTATTTTTTGGCATTATGTTAGTTACTGTACTGTAATGTTACTGTTTGTCACAAATCAACTGTTTCTTGTTTTTCACTGACATGTCTCTTAGGTGGTGAAAACTAGTGCATCTTTGAGCCTATATTTTATATGAGCAAAAGCACTGTCCAAATCAGATACTTTAAGACTTCTACTCAAGTGGTATTGGAATTGGTGACTTGTAACTTGGGTACTCTTTACACCTCTGCAAAATGCAACTTTTTTTTTTTTTTTTTTTTAAATTACATTTTTGCATTGAAGTATGCATGGTGGAAAGCATTTGAAAATGCTGATCGTGAACATCTGTCATGCTGTCCCTGATCACATACAGGTGCATCTCAATAAATTAGAATGTCGTGGAAACGTTCGTTTATTTCAGTAATTCAACTCAAATTGTGAAACTCGTGTATTAAATTAATTCAATGCCACAGACTGAAGTAGTTTAAGTCTTTGGTTCTTTTAACTGTGCTGATTTTGGCTCACATTTAACAAAAACCCACCAATTCACTATCTCAACAAATTAGAATATGGTGACATGCCAATCAGCTAATCAACTCAAAACACCTGCAAAGGTTTCCTGAGCCTTCAAAATGGTCTCTCAGTTTGGTTCACTAGGTAAGCCACAAACATTCATTGCCAAAGAAGCTGGCTGTTCACAGAGTGCTGTATCCAAGCATGTTAACAGAAAGTTGAGTGGAAGGAAAAATTGTGGAAGAAAAAGATGCACAACCAACCGAGAGAACCGCAGCCTTATGAGGATTGTCAAGCAAAATCGATTCAAGAATTTGAGTGAACTTCACAAGGAATGGACTGCGGTTGGGGTCAAGGCATCAAGAGCCACCACACACACACGTGCCAAGGAATTTGGCTACAGTTGTCGTATTCCTCTTGTTAAGCCACTCCTGAACCACAGACAATGTCAGAGGCGTCTTACCTGGGCTAAGGAGAAGAAGAACTGGACTGTTGACCAGTGGTCCAAAGTCCTCTTTTCAGATGAGAGCAAGTTTTGTATTTCATTTGGAAACCAAGGTCCTAGAGTCTGGAGGAAGGGTGGAGAAGCTCATAGCCCAAGTTGCTTGAAGTCCAGTGTTCAGTTTCCACAGTCTGTGATGATTTGGGGTGCAATGTCATCTGATGGTGTTGGTCCATTGTGTTTTTTGAAAACCAAAGTCACTGCACCCATTTACCAAGAAATTTTGGAGCACTTCATGCTTCCTTCAGCTGACCAGCATTTTGAAGATGCTGATTTCATTTTCCAGCAGGATTTGGTACCTGCCCACACTGCCAAAAGCACCAAAAGTTGGTTAAATGACCATGGTGTTGGTGTGCTTGACTGGCCAGCAAACTCACCAGACCTGAACCCCATAGAGAATCTATGGGGTATTGTCAAGAGGAAAATGAGAAACAAGAGACCAAAAAATGCAGATGAGCTGAAGGCCACTGTCAAAGAAACCTGGGCTTCCATACCACCTCAGCAGTGCCACAAACTGATCACCTCCATGCCACGCCGAATTGAGGCAGTAATTAAAGCAAAAGGAGCCCCTACCAAGTACTGAGTACATGTACAGTAAATGAACATACTTTCCAGAAGGCCAACAATTCACTAAAAATGTTTTTTTAATTGGTTTTATGAAGTATTCTAATTTGTTGAGATAGTGAATTGGTGGGTTTTTGTTAAATGTGAGCCAAAATCATCACAATTAAAAGAACCAAAGACTTAAACTACTTCAGTCTGTGGCATTGAATTTATTTAATACACGAGTTTCACAATTTGAGTTGAATTACTGAAATAAACGAACTTTTCCACGACATTCTAATTTATTGAGATGCACCTGTATATATTCATAAATAGAAACATATCTTTGAGAATGAGTAGACCAATTAATTGATGAACTGTAACAGACAAATAACCCAGCAAACATGAGACGTTTGCTAGACGTGTAGACTGTGTCTATATTGCGTTGGTCGGTCCAGGACCATATCTGTATGTCGGCACGACGTGCAAACCAGGTTCAATATCTGGACGTCTGACTATGACCCCTCTTGGACGTAGATATGCAGTTCAATATTTGAACGTCTGGCTCTGAGTTTTGTATGTGGACATATAAATTGTCAAATCAATTGAAAAAGTTGTCAATGTCATTTGCGGTGCGTGGTTGCCTGTCATAGCATAATGTTCATATTGCTGTTATTGTGTACTGTCCAAATATTTGGACAAATTGTTTGATGCTTTGGCAGTTGTTCTTGAAACTCTCATGGCAATAAAGCCCCTTTGAATTGAATTCGGGAAAAAATGCTATGCTATGACAGGCAACCACGCAACGCTGAAATGAAAATCATTAGCAAATGTAATCATAATCATAACTATAAGTCCAAGTGGTGTTGCCGTACCTAGCTGTCCAAGATGGCGGACATACACGCGCTACTCAGGTGGGATGTACAAGGGATTCAAACCTTGATATTTTTTCATACAAATATGTGGACTTGGTGTATGAATACAGTGCATATTTATAATTTTTTGTCTTTTTGCAGTCTTTGCAGTACTGAAAAGCGGCAAAGACAAAAAAAGGGGGGGGGGGCGGGAACCGAGGAGATGATCGAACAACCTGCACCACAATTTTTTTCTATAACACAGTTGTACGAGTTCTGAAGCGCATCATGTGCTAGGTGGATTGTTGTTTGTTATTTGTTCATTGTTATCCACTGCAGCGTGAGTTAAGTTTCACTTTTGTTTTCATGATTTTTGGACATACACACAGTGTCTGTAGAGTGTAGAGAGAGATAAAAGTTAGTTTTAATTGAATGCAGCATGGGACTGTTTATTTGGACGCGTCTTTGTTCAGTGGGAATGTACACAATAACAAAGTCCAAAATCCAAAATCGCAGTCCTTAATCAGGCAACGGACAGAACAATGTCGAGGCAAAACACAAGCGTAAAGAGAAGATCGAAGAGAGAAATCAAGCCAGGTACACAGTAAGCGATAACTGGACATAAGGCTCTGAATTTACGCACACAGAAATGGCGGCAAGACTTCGCGAATGTTCATGAATGTGAGGAGGGGAACCTCTGCTGGCAGGGAGGAGAAATAGCCCAAGCTGGTGTGACAAACAGATTAATAAAATAGCTATATACCGAGCAAATATACAGAGTTATGAAACGTATTAAGGGGCACCACCAAGCATGGCCACCAGTGCTTGTTTTGATATAGAGATATAATTACTTCAGATGTATGCAAAACACTCAAATGGCAAAAATAAATAAATGAATAAATAAATCAACCAACCAGTTCAAAAGTTCCATGAGAAAACTGCAATCCTGGTAAATGGGGCCATACTGCACAGAGCAACACACACCTCTAATTTACACCTGCTTCTGAGACTCAGAAAAAAAAAAAATAAAAAATTACACACCAAATTGGCTGCTACTAATTACACATAAATTTCAGGTTCAAGTTCATACACGCCACACACAAATCTCGCACTGCAAGTTCATGATTTAATGCACCGGTCATTAAAAAACAATATCTAACATTACCCTTGTTCAGCATTATCGTAGTTGCTGATATTTAATTAAAAGTGAAAGCCAAAATTTCTTCCTCGTGATTAAAACAGGATTAACTATGCAACCCAAGGCTTAAGATTTCAACTCTGGCAGGCAGTTTGATGAAACAATCATAATCATGCGTAAGTGTTATTTTATCTGAGTCTTACACACACACACACACGCACACACACACGCACACACACAGCTTATTAATGCTGCTCTGTAATCATGCAGTAGTGGCTCTGTTGAAGAGGATGTGATGTCATTCTGGAAAGCAAGTGAGACAAGCAAAAAATTGAGTACAAAAAAAGTGAGTCATCTTAAAAAGCAGCCAGAAGCTACGTGGAGCTTTATTAAGTCTGAATGCAGAAACCAGCGACTCGACACAAAGCTTGACTACGAAAGCGGAGCAACTGAGGGACATACAGTGGGAAAGCATGAGAGACAAGAAAGGGACAGGAAGAGCTAGAGAGAAAGACAGAAAGAGGAAGAACTAGAGACAGCGTATGTGAGATACTGTAGACAGTGATAGAGAGAGGCAGGCAATGTATGATGTTTTTCTAATAAATGTAAGTGTTTTTCTTTCATTCCCCAACATCCCTCCCTCTCCCACTCTCCTTCTCCACTTTCTTGTGTCTCTCTGTCTCTTGACTGCTCCAGCATTAAACGAGAGAACGCAGAACCTCCTGATTCTGATTACCAGCTTTCTGAAACCCGACCCTCTCACTCCATAAACGCTGAGTGCTTCATAAAAACAAAACGTACGAGGACGAGAGACATGCACAAGACACCAGTTGGTGGAAAGCACAGCGACCAAGACGGACGCAGAAAGACTGAGAGAAAGTGAGACAGACGGATGCTACTGCTAGTCAGTGCAATGTTAAACTTACATGTACACACGAGTAAAACTACAGACGACTGCACTGAATTCTTCTGCGACCTGATGACTTTTTATTGTTAAACTGAGTTTAACAATAAAAATTTTTTAAAAAGAAAGTGGGACATCTAAAGCAAGAATCACGCCACTCTAACCATGGAAACGGAGCAAAATAGTGACTAAAATACTAGAGCGATATAATGTAAAACATATTGAATAAATCATTAAATATACGCCAATACACTCAAAAAATGAATTCACTACTCTTAATTTAATTGAAGAACGTTTTTACACACAATTTAATTAATTCATTCAAAATAAATCAGTTTAGTTGGGTCAACACAATTTAGTTGGTTTAGGTCAAATTAATTTACTCTAGTATGTTTAACTTTATTACATTACTAAATTTTCTTATGTTGGTCCAACTTAATTTTTTTATTAATTTAGTAAGGTTTAATTCATTTCACTTATGTTTAAACAAGCAGTTTCATTCATCATTATACACAATGTATATAATGAACAAATAAGAAAAGAATAGTGTCAGTACTGACATTAGTATAGATCACTGAGTGCCATGGTAACCACAAAATTCAAAAACATTACAGAAACGCCTTCAAATGTCCAACATAACTGAACATTAAACACTAACATGCATTTCCCTTTACTGAAAAACACATAAAATAACACTTAATCCCTAAATTTACTCTCCTAATGGAGTCCCTTGCAAAGCATGCTGGGAACTTCAGATCCACTGCACAGTTAGTTATGTCAGCAAAAATGATTCATGTAATTTTAACACAAATGAATTGCATAAACTTCCATTTTAAATATATTACGTGGATTGACCACAATGAAATTAAGCTGAGACAAAATGTTCAAAAATCGTGTTACTTTAGCTCATTCTAATTCATTAAACTGAACAAAAGGCAAGAAATCATTTTTTGAGTGTATAAAGAGATGCTCAGGGAGAGCCCAGAGCACAGAGAAACCTCCGGAATCAAGTCTTATAAAGTGCGTCAACTCGGTATATGCTTTATTGGAGTAAATCCAAGAACTGGAATCCAAGTCCTTAGCAGGGATCAAGCCACAGACAGGCAAAGTCAAATAAGGAATAAATCACAATGAGGCTGTTCTAAGATAATAACTGATTCCAGGGTGGTGTGATGCAGCCTGACACAAAGTGAATTTGATTATTTTCCAGTATTTTCCAGTAACAGCATGTCCTGAATGTGTTTTATTAGGCTATTTGCCAAATATTTTTAACCCTCTACTGCATGAATTATTACATTTACATCAAAAATATGTTTTTAATGGATTTTTATTACTTGTTTTAGTTCAAGTAATAAAAATATTTTTAGAGGGTAGTTGGTAAATTGTTGCCATATGGCAGCAATGTCCAATGGTGGAAAGTATAGTTATATAGTGTATATAGTCAAATAGTATAGCATACTGTATAGTCAAAAATAACACAAAATGTATGAGATGGCACTTTTTTCCCCCAGTTACATAGGAAAATAATAGTTTTGTATTATTGCCCATGCATTATTGGAAATAAATGAATTGTTGCCATATGGCAACATCATGCAGTAAAGAGTTAAAAATTGTTTACTAAAGAACGACACGTCATACTTTTAACCATTTATAGTTAAATTTAATGTCCTGAATAACCAAAAAAAACCAGGTTGTCACTTACATTATAGCAGCTATAAATAGCTTCCCTCACCAACCTCTCTCTCTTTTGAAATTAAGCCAAAAAATACAGCTTGCAAAGCACAAACTCCTCTGTTTTAAAGACTTTCATGTGGCGGAAAACCTAATAAATGTTACTGGCACTGGAGACTCCTTCTATGAATATCAGCTACACGTTTCCTTTCAGAAAATCAGATACACAGTTTACATTGTTAAATAACATATTGAATAACGTCTGTTTATTAGGCACCCCATCCAGGGTGTCCCCCGCCTTGTGCCCAGAGTTCCCTGGGATAGGCTCCAGGCTCCCCTGTGACCCTGTGTAGGATAATCAGTATGGAAAATGCATGGATGGATGTTTATTAGGCTTAGAATATGAATCAATTAAATGGATTTTTCAACAAAATACAACAGAATACTGTTGCTGCATTTTAGACTAAGAATACCAGAAGCAAGAGCCAAACTAAACACTAAACTATTCCATTCTTACAGCCAGAGACTCTACTAAAAATAATTTGACATTTTTGCAGTGGGTACTCCGTGATCCACTTCTTCACGCCGTTTTATCCACCGTTCTGCCGAAATGGAATGAGGATGGAAAAAACTCTGTTCAGCTGGTTATTCTCAGTAGCGTGAAACAACCTGATGTCATGCAAAGCTGAAAAGCATGCGTAGGAAGGAAGGGGCTAAAATTAGACTAGGTTAAGAAAATAATTGTGCAGCTACTAGTTCCATTGAGTCGATGAGCAATATATCATGCGCCATTAGCTATAAATGATCTGCAAAATAGCGCTAAAACCTGATCTTTTTTGTACTGTACGAGTTTATAATGAATAATGAAGATGTTGGCGGTTTAAAGGTGATGGAGTGATATTTTTCACCATGCATGAAGGCGATGTATTTTACTTTCCTTTTCTTTGCTCCAAAGGATCATTTTTTCTTGTGTATTTACTTTTAATGCAATATGTGTGAATTTCAAGTAGGGGACAGGGTCGACAGTAAACAGCTAACATTAGGTAACCAACTAGTGTTTTTTGTTTTTGTTTTTTTTCGTGTGGTGGCATTAAAAAAAAAAAAATGCGAGGCAAAATTCAGGTTTGAGTCAGGTTCACTTGGATGAAGACCCCTGATTTTTGGCAGTCCAACGTTCAGCTGTTTGGTGGACACTCAAGTATGTGTGGAGTCTTCACATCTGTCAGAACAGCCAAACTAAAGGAAAAAATTTGATAGCACCACACCTGCACATGCTCATGTGGGCCAGAAAGTTTAAACCTTGCTTGGTACATTTCTTAGTAGATAACGTGACTTCATTCTTCACCGTTCCACAATCTTTCCAATTCCTTTTTAAAAGCTGGGTGTTGATACTTACTGATCTGTTTGCATTCTTTTACTTTCCAGGTTTTGCCACTTGAGCCAGTTGAGTGTCCAAGTGCTGCCTTACAGTAGGTATCTGATTTACAAAAAAATTACATGCCAGAAATACTGAATAATGAGCTAGCACACACTCTTCGTGTTATTCTTAGATGTGTATAAATGTTTTCCTAGGCCAAATTGAAACTATAAATTCCAGCCAGATTTACAAAAGTTTCAGGAACACCGATGTTGGCCGTTGGATTTAGAATGCTGGGAAACACAACTGTCCTGTTCATGCTGCACCAAGAGACACCAACAAACTTTTTTAGGCTTTACTCATATACAAGGACAAATCATTAAAGGAAGATGGAGAAAAGAAAGCTCATTGAATTTATTTAATTCAAATGCATACATCAGTTCCACATGATTGAATTGAGTTACTTCAACACAAATATATATATACATATATATATATATATACATATATATATATATACACATATATATACACACACACACACACACACACACACATATATATACATATATACATCCAACATGATTTGATCATGTATTTCCAAAGCCCTGAATAAAATCAAATTCCATGCTCTCACCTGAACTGAGGATTATTCGCTGATTTTTAACTGCTACCAAGAAGCGAAGTGTAATCATTAGGCATTCACCAGGTCAAATGGCATCTCTAAAATTTGTAGTTTGCCTCTGAATATTTGGTGTCACCATCTGAAGTAGTTGTTGGAACTTCTTGGGGGCAAACCGAGCAAAATTTTGAAAGCTCTGAACATCTGCTGTCTGCAGTTCTCTGCATAAATTCAAGTACACGCCCTGTTTCTCACATCGCAACAGCCAAGGCTTCATCCACAACCTCTTTCAATTCACTCTTTGTTTTTTCATGTGAAGAACGACACGTAAAGACACTAGTAATCGTAAACTTTTGATTGTGGTAAAATAATCATCCATTTTAAGCCAGTCAACAACAATTTATCACACCGATCACCCAGTGCACGGGCTTTCGTTTCTATGGAGCTTTCAGGGGTGCTTGCCTAATCGTCTTGGCAACAGTTCGTGCCCAGGTCAGATTATGACAGAGTTTGTTGGAAAATAATACCACACTGCTCAGAAATTCCATGACCTGACAAACGCCGATTGAACCCGTTCAGTCTGTGAAAACAAACGCCAAGAAACACCAACAGACAAAGACAGGGTTAACACGCTGATCTGACAAAACCCGACAAACGTGTCTGTTGGTGTTGGTCGGTGTCTGTCGGCGCAGTGTGAACTAGGCTATAGATGACAAATCACCCATAAATTACCAAGCACAAACAACTAAATGGTGAAAAAGTGCCTCCTAAATCTTCCAGTAATTCAGCTCAGCGACGGCAGTGCGTCAGCTACCACAGACACACACTAACTCGTCCTCCTTTTTAAAGGATGCCATTTCTTTCGTGCGAATCGAATGGTTAGTCTTGTGCGTTTTAATCTATGGATTTGTTTTTGTTTGCGTTCTTTCAAGGCGTTAATATGAAACAAATGAGTTTCGCGAAATGTTCACTCCACCCGTGTGTGCGATTGAAACGAATAAGCGATTTGAAACTTATTAGAAACTTGACAGTGTGAGCCATATATAAAAGTGCACTAATTTAGCAATTACATGATTTCAAACTGATCAAGGTTTACATTTGTGAGTGTCCTTCTATATAAATATTTATACAAAGTCACTTGTATCATACGACTGAGTTTCCGATGTATGAACAAAGCTACTATGAGCGATTTAAGAATAAATTTGTTCGTATTCGGATTGATAAATGAGGCCCATTATTTTTGATTCTTAATTCAAGTCTTGTGTTTTTGTGTTATTCTAGCTAACTAAATGCAATTAATGCATTACATTCATTAGACATTCATCTGCCCTAAAAAAATATAAATCATGAGAGTAAAATATGATCTCTTTCAGATGGCTGTGTTCTGATAACTGTAATGGTCTGAAAAAAGAAAATAATAATGAACCTGCTCACTGTGTGCAGTGCCAGTGACAGTAATGAGGTTTATATCAGAGGTTTTATGATTGTTACCCCTCCTATGTATGATCTAATCTACTGGCAATGTTAGCCGTAGCAACTAGATCAGGTTCTGTAACAGAGCAAAGCACTCGTCTTCTAGATGCTCGAACACACAAGTATTTTGCATGACCCTTCCCAAGAAAAACATAGCAGTGTGGTCAGCCCTAGTGAGTATCATATGCTAAGCTTTCACAAAGCAAAGTTATGTGGGCTAGCTATCAGTTTTAGCTTTAGCAGATTCCCTTTTATCACAGAGCAAACCGCTAGGCCACTAGCTGGCTAAGCACACAAGAGCTTTGAAAAGAAGTGTGACTGGAAGCTGCCCAATTCTTAAAGCCTATAAAATACAGAGCAAGCACGCTAACACTATAGCGTTGCCATAACAATTGGAAAGACCACTGGGACAAAACCAAACAAAACAAAACGCTGGGATTATTTTTGGCTGACGAATAAAATTCACATCAGGACACTCGTCTCAGGTGAACTCTTTTCCACACAGTCATCAGTCATTGTTTCAGCTAAAACCCATACAGTCATGAGGAAGCCATAAAACTCATCATTATTGCTAACTAATTCATAGCTACTCAGTGAAACTTCTCAGGTCATTTCATTTCAAATTCAAGATATATTAAAAAAAAAAAAAAAAAAAAAAAAAAAAAACCCTTACATGCCATTTGTTTAGTAAATATTGTAAATGGATATGTTTCAGTGTTCAAGCATTGTTGAAGAAAACTATTTTTTATATTAAACGTAAAGTAAATACACTCCGTAGAGTATGTATACACACTATGCTAAAACAATCCAGATCAGAGCTTCCCTCTTATAAACTATTATAAAAAGTTAAACACTCTCTTTTTTTCCCTTCATTTTCTTGACATGTCTGATTTATGAAGCGTATAACTGTAGAGTTTACTTTAATCAACACACAATGTTGTATTTGGTGGTCTGCCTCATTCTTAGTCTAGAATAGTAATCAGTTCATAGAAGATATGTCTAAATGATCTAATTAGAGCAGCACAACATTACTACCTATTAAAATTCAAAATTATATGTACAATATGTACTGTGTCTTGCAAAAGTATTCAACCCGCCTGGAATTGATCAGATTTGTCTGAATAACAAATGATAAATACACATAGTACTTTATGTCAGTATTTTACTGAAAACTCGTGCTCTTACAGAGGATTTTCACAGTCAAAATGAATTTCTGGTCAGCAAATATATCTAACAAAATCAAAAACTAAAAAATTCTGCTTGCATGAGTATTCCACCCCCCCCACCCACCCACCCAATCTATTGACCCAGTCAATAGGACAAGATTGACTTATAATTGGCCTTCAACTGTGAAATATTAAAACAGCTCCCAGTTTCTGGACCAAAAAAAAAAAAAAAAAAAAAAAAAACCACAGCTGAACTGTCACTGAATCAGTTTGAAGGAAAAATAAAGGCTACATTTGAATTTGGCAGACTCCCTTATTCAGAGCAACTTACATTTACTGTATCTCATTTATACAACTGAGTCTAAAGTCTTAACCACTGAGCTATCACTGTCCCCAGACCAAGATCAAGATCGAATACTGTATTTGAGCATGCTTCAAAGCGCTGTGTGTGCTGCAACCTAATGTTGACCAAACCACAATTAACACCATCCCTACAGTGAAATATGGTGGTGGCCGCATGATGCTCTGGAAATGCTATTCATTCTCAAAACCTGGGCTTCTTGTCAAAATTGTAGGTAGAATGGGTGGAGCAAAACGCAGGGGGATATTACAAGAGAACCTGCTTCACTTTTTTTTTTTTTTTAAAAATACTAAAGTTTGGGAGAAATTTCACCTTTCAGGATGACAGTCATCCCAAATACAAAGCCAGAGCAATGCAGGAGTGGTTAAAAACCAACAGGTGAATGTACTACAGTGGCCAAGTCAAAGTTCAGATCTGAATCCCATTGAGAATCTGTGGTAACTGTAAATTGCAGTCGAACAACCAACATCCAACCATCCTGAAGAACCTGGAGCAAATCTTCTAGGAAGAATAGGTGAAAATCACTCCCAAACAGTATGCAAGCAGCATTTTTCAGTTTTTAAATTTGCTGACATACAGTGCCTATAGAAAATCATCATACCCTGTCAAAATCCTTACCTTTTGGCACATTACACCCTGGAAATTAAAATAAATTAAATCTTTTTAAAACTTTTGCCAGCTGTATTTACACATTAGAACCCTTGACATCTAAGTGGAAATAACATTTAAAAAAATTCTGAACATTTATCAAATTTTAATTAGTGAAATGGTTTGGATAAGTGATCAGCCCCTTAGAGTAACTATTATAAACTTGCTCAGGTTCAATCAGTCACTTCACAGATCACACACCATGCTAATTGCCCCCTACCTGACATCAATTGCAGTGGTTTTGATTACTTCATAAGAAAACCGGCTGTTCCATGATGATTCCATTACTAATAGTGTCAGAGCACCGCCAACACCTTGCCTAGATTGGGCCGTCCCTCCAAACTGGATGACCAAGCCAGGAGGATATTGATCACAGAAGCTACCAAGAGGCCAATGGCAACTTTGAAGGACTTACAAGTCCTTATGGCAGAGATTGTCTGTGCACATCTCACAAGCTTTACACAAAGCTGACCTGTATGGCAGGGTGGCAAGAAAGAAGCCTCTTCTGAAAAGGCTTTGCTAAGAAAAACACTTGGAAGATTCTAATGCCATGTGGCAAAAGGTTTTATGGTCAGATGAGACCAAGATTGAACTTTTTGGACTGAACTGCAAGCGTTATGTTTGGCAAAAACCAAACACAGCACACCACCCAAAACACACCATACCTACTGTGAAGCATGGTGGTGGAAACATTATGTTGTGGGGGTGTTTCTCTTCAGCAGGGACTGGGCAATTGGTCAGGATTGAAGGGAAAATGGATGCTGCCAAGTGCACCCAAATTCTTGAGGGAAAACCTGCAGCCCGCTGATAGACAGCTGAAGATGGGCAGGTGGTTCACCTTCCAGCACGACATCGACGCTAAACACACCGCCAAAAAACTACACAGTGGCTTAAGGATAGGAAGGTGAATGTCCTTGAGTTGCCAAGTCAGAGCCCTGACCTAAATCCAGTTGAAAATCTGTGGATGGACTTGAAGACAGCAGTCAATCGCCGCTCACCACGAAATGTGACTGAACTCAAACAATTCTGCAAGGAAGAATGGGCAAATATTTCCCGCTCTAGGTGTGCAAAGCTAATAAAGACATAACCAAACAGACTGATGGCTGTAATTAAAGCAAAAGGTGGCTACAAAGTATTAAATCATGGGACTGATCACTTTTCCAACTCTGTTATTCTAGTTTTCTTTTTTTTTTTGACATTTCCGAACTGTTGCTTTTTTTACGTTACTTGAATGTCGTAAGGCAGAATGTGTAAAAGCTGGAACAAAAAAAAAAATTTTTTAATGGGTTTTGATTTCAGGCTGTAAGAGAAAAAAAGTGACTATTTCAAAGGGGTATGATGATTTTCTGTAGGCACTGTATAATGAATTTTGACTTTGAAAATTTACTTTTAAGGAGGTTTGAATACTTTTGCAAGGCACTCTATGTAATGAACTCTATGATTCATTATCTAATTATTTGGGCACATATCCATTGCTACCGGAAAATGAAGTGAGGCTAGAACTCGTTAACTGCTAGGTATGTTCGCTAGTTTATAGTTCTCATGAAAGAAAAATGTGTTTTAAGCACTTGTTGTAGGGGTCTCTTAGTGCTGGAGAACTAACTTCTTAGTTTATACACAGAAAAGAACAAAAACCCACCAGACACATGCAACTACGCTGGTAACACAAATTCTCAGAATTATGAAACAATAATCCAATTTATCTCTGAAAAGATAAATTACACTGATTTATAGATTTGTTTACAATAAATAGGTTTTTTGTTCTTTCCTAAGCACAGGTAAAGCCTTGAGTTTACCTTTAATACTCAATCACTTAAATTTTATGGCTATATCTGGGTGGAAGTAGCAGTCTCGCCTGAAACTATTTCCACATTTAAATCATGAAGCAAATGGCTCAGACTCCTTAAAGCACAATATATCTTCACAATTCACAGCTCAGGTTCAAAACTGGCACAAAATATAAACACTCTCCACTGGGTGCTTGGTGACAGCTTACACGCTTGATATAGGAACCTTAAATATTTTTTTTAATTAGATAATATGACGATAGGTGATACAATATTTACACCAGTGTCGTAAAACGTCCGTTATGTTTATAGCCTCTTATTTCTGGTGACACAAAGCGAGTCTCATCCCAAGATAAATAAGAGAATTTAGTCCCAATCAGAAGGTGCAGACTCGAGGTTTATGACGCAACGTCCAAGTTTTATTAGTCCCATCAGTCCAGGAGTAGCAGGATATCACAAATCAGGGTAAAACTGGAGAAACCGGGGCACTGTGATACAGTGAGACATAATGTGCATTGATATCGACCTGAGATTAGCCACTAAAATAACAGACCACCACAGAAGATAATTACCAAATTCAGTTGACTCCAGTGCTCCTAATTAAATTCATCAGTAACTGTAATTATCCCACGCTTAATGAGTTGTATCAAGTGTGTCACAGCAAGAGACTTTTTTTTTTTATAAATACATTAGAGTCTGATTGCACTAACCAGAACTGTTTTTATTCCATTTGTTAGCAAACTCAAATAGTATGTCATTTCCTTAGTCGATTCTTATTAATGAATAATCTGTTATGCAAAACTGAAAGATTTAGAAGACATCCACACCTAAACATATATTTCGGCCTTTTCTCGAGGCCGCGGAAGCATGGTAGTGGGTTTGTATTTTTTCTTTTACACACTTCATTCCACACGCCGTTCTTTGTTTCTTCTTATTTATTTAAATCCAGATAATGAATTAACAAAACATCGATAGAAATTAAGATACAAATTATACCAAAAGAAAATATTACAAACAAACTTATGAAGTGGTCAAAAATCGTCCCTGACCCACCCCATATCTCCCGACCTCCCCCAAATGCATTTCCACGCCCTTTATGACGTATCCAACTTATGCTAATTTCTTTCATAATTAACATAAATTGAATTAGACCAAAACTTTTCTACAATGGCTACAACAACATATAACATAAAATACATATAAAATCTGCGGACTATATTCAGGGTCAGCAAATTAACTCGAATGTTGCGTCAATATTTATGTGGGGGAAAAAATTACGTATATTCAGGGTCGGGTTATGCACTGATTTTCTGGCCTGTCGATTCAGATTATGCAAATCACCAGTGTGCATTTCACGCCGCCATGGTTGCCATATTTTTCCTGAGTAGAAATGTCTGAGATGGGGATTTTCGATAGCATCTTTAAACACAAGCATATGCCTTTAAGCAAAAAAAAATAAAAATAAAAAATAGGGATAGAAAATGCAGACTGAAGAATGAAAGCAACACAAGAGCAACAGACAATTAAAAAATTGTGTTGCAGTGTGTATTGTATTGCTTTTCCTTCCCTCCTTCAGACACCACTGCTTCTGCCCGGATCACAGCATGTCTGACGGACATTTCATCATGGATAGCAGCTCATCAGCTGAAACTCAACCCCAGCAAAACTGAACTGCTCTTCATCCGAGGAGATTCGTCCCCATGCCAGGATCTCATGATCTCCTTGGACAACTCCATGATCTCTCCTTCAACTACTGCTCGTAACCTTGGGGTAATCGTGGACAATCAACTGTCCTTTTCATCACATATTACTAATCTAACATGGTCCTGTTGGTTTATCCTTTCCAACATTAGAAGGATTCGTCCATTTCTAACAACACAGGCCACTCAGTTGCTTGTTCAGTCTCTTGTCATTTCCAGACTAGACTACTGCAACTCGCTCCTGGCAGGTCTACCTTTGAGTGCCACCCGTACTCTACAGATGATCCAAAACGCAGCTGCACGACTCGTTTTCAACCTCCCTAAGTTCTCTCACACCACCCCGTTGCTGCGCTCCCTTCACTGGATTCCAGTAGCTGCACGCATCAGATTCAAAACATTCATGCTTGCCTACAAAGCCAAAAGTGGAACAGCACCCTCTTATCTTAGAGCTCTCATCACCCCACACACCGCACCATGCTCCCTCAGGTCAACAAGCACTGCTCGACTGGTCCCACCCTCTCTCAGGATGCAAGGTAGATCTGCCTCACGACTTTTCTCTGTTCTGGCACCAAGGTGGTGGAATGAATTTCCCATCAATGTCAGAACAGCTGAGTCGCTGGCTATCTTCAAGAAACGCCTAAAGACATACCTCTTTCTTAAATACTTACCCCTTGATAATTAGTGTTTTCTTCTTCAAAAAAAAAAAACTCCTAACAGTTGTTCTCTTTTCAACAGGTTTGTGTTCATTGACTTCGTTGTAGTCATACGAACCAGAAATGAAGTATTCATTGATGGAGAATTTAAAGCGCTCTTGTACATCGCTCTGTATAAGGGAGTCTGCTAAATGCTATAAATGTAAATGTAATGCTTCACGAGTAATCTTAGTTGTAATTTTCACATTAATCACTGCAAAGTTGCTTTAATTTAACAACTGGCTTATAAAATAACACTTGATCCAGTACATACTGTACTATTACTTCGCATTTTTATTTTTACGTTGTGTTCTAACACTTCCTCATGCACACAAATTAATAAAACCATGAGATATCAAATTGATAGCGAGTTGTAGTATTCATAAAATAATGTCAATGTTTTGGTTAATCCAATGCGCTGTCCTGTAAAGAATAAATGCCCACAGTTTGAAGGAAAAGCTGACCAAGCATTTGTCTGTTACACTTACAGCTCACTTTAAGTGTTGTTTATAATTTTATCCATTAGTAATATTACGTCCTCCATGTAAACAACTTCTCTGATTAAGATAGTCTCCACTCCAGCCTTTTTGTAGACGTTAAACAGAGAGTACTATTAGTTTTTAATGTTGACCTCAAATGACATTTCATAGGTGATTTTCTTTGTATTTACAGCCCAAAACCTGCTGTACATTTCAGTGTGACTTTTTTAATACTGATGTTTGCAATTTCAGTATTAAATCCTCACTACGTGTGTGTAACTCAACTCTGAATACGGGCCTATTTTAAACATCTGTTCACACACCATTCACTTTAATTTGTCGCTGCATACTTCATGCAAGTGATAACACATGTACGTTCCTAACACATAGTGTTAGTAATTAAGTAGTATAACCTGATACTGATGCTTCTAAATGTTACCTGTTGTTCTCCCTACAGGACCTAGCTGGATTAAATGACTCCCTCATTCCTAGCTATTACAATCTCTAACTAAAATAAAGGAATCCGGTTTTGTGGCATAAACATGGCCACGAGGCAAGAACAATGCATAAACAGTTTAAATTCCGCAATGAGAGCACACTTTTAATCAGGGCAAGAATTCTTGATTGAAGGTTCAAATTAGCACTGCTAGCATTCGAAAACACATGCTACTTCCTGTCCCAGTGGGAGATAAGAGAAAAGGGCTGATTAGCTAAAATGACGGCTATTAAAGTAGCACTAACGTTTCTTTCATCATTTGCCCATCTTTGACATTACAGCTTGATGAAGCAAGACAACCTCACTGAAACGCCGTGCTGATCGAAAACGTGTTCCGAGAGAAGATGCATGTGATTTGATTATCACTTGTAGGGAAGATATATTTAAAGCAGCAAACAGTTCAATACAGCACGTGCTAGTGCTTCAGTTTGATACTGTAATGTGATTGTGTATTGTCGAAAACAAAAGTATTAGATTTGAGGAGTGTGAACACCAGTACAGTTACTTTATTTCTTGAGTTTTTCCTTCATGACAGGCTTTGTACATTTCAAAAGAACAACCTCTGCTTTCTACTCATTACGCTTTCAAAATCACTACATTTCTCATAAATTCCTAACAAATGTTTATTTTAACAGATGTGACAACAAAAATGAGAGCTAATACCCATGACTGTAATCAATCTGCTGCTACAGTCAGCATACATACCAGGATATTTCCTGCAATATCTCTGATTGATTTTCTCCCATAGTCAGCTCTCTGATCTTCATGTTGGCTTATCCTTTCTAACAACAAATGCAATCTTCACAGGTGAAACTGAAGGCTAAACCAACAGTAGATGTTCAGAGCTATTTATTGTTTAAACAGTCAATCTAACAGGACACACCTGGGTAACAAGAAGCACCTGCCAGTCACATGTTCCAATATAAATACCAGGACATAAAAGCTGAAATTCTAAACTCTGTCCTCATATTCGTCAACAAATGAATTGCCTTTGTCGTTCCAATATTTTCGGATGTGACTGTACGTACACGTTGTATTTGTCATAGCAGCTTGTATTGTAACAGCCAACGATTACCACTCAGCTAGTTTGTATTGTCAGGGGTATCATCATGCTAGCTAATGTTTGAGAGATTAGGAATAAAGCGGTTGTTAGTTAGTCTCAGCTAATGTTTGCCCACGTTGGTTCTTTCATGAAAGGTGTATTCATTTACCATCAGTAACTAAAACCAGTGTGTGATTTGAGACAATTCAAGAGTTTATTCTTTTGTACTTGATTCGAATGAAGAATTAAAAGCTGTACTTCAACTTTTACCAGAGTTACTATATAACATCTATAAACAGTCATTACCCCACCAGCATCTCTTTTTCTCTCTCTCTCTCGCTTTCTCTTAAAGTTAATAAGGCAATAAAACAATGCAGATTGTCGTGTTACCAAGAAACAGCAATGACTTCCATCCTGAATACTTTCCCATAAAGGAACACTTAAAGTTACAGCTTCAACTCTGACACTGGAGACTCCTTCCAAAAATGCCAAGTATACATCTCCTTAAAGAAAACGTCACCTTAATCAACAATTACAAACATTTTTTTGGACCATTGTCAGAACTGCAGTTATAGAAAAAAAAAATTCTGATTTGATCACATTTGAGAATTCAACGGCGTTGTGTTATGAAATGTAATAAATACTCATGTGCAAATTGTATAGATGCCAATGATTGGTTTAAGACAGTGGCAATGGAACCTGAATTCTAAATAATAGCATACAAGTAATAAAAGGATGAGGGGCGGAGTTAGGGTGATGGAGGGGTTTAGCACGTGTATTTTTTATTATTAAAATTAAATTATAATACGCCTACATGGTACATTCTGATTCACAGAATTACTGCTAATCATTTGATTAGGATCGTTTGACTGAGAAGAGACTAGCATAACTTTGCACTGTAGTCTACTCAGTATCTAGCTAATAACCTGCTGGCTGCTTGGTTAATTAGCAAATAGTGTATAAAATTGTGTTAAAAAGAAATCAGCACCAACACTACCATCAACCATCAGTATGTATGAATTCTCCCATTATACCAAATATAAAAGTTATACCGATTATTAAAGAGCCTTAAAATGTCCAATATTCCAGGAGAAAAACTTTAGGATTTTAGCCTCATGTATTTTGGCTGATATTACAAGTACTAGATGATTTTCCTCTCCATTCAGAATCTGTCTATAGGGAACAAAAGGGAGAACAACTTGATTTTTTTTTTTTTCTGAATATTTAAACCTGATTGTTTGATTTCAAATTGTTGGATTTGCAGATTTGCTAAGCCGCATATTATGCAGTACAGCACTTAATTTTATGAGGCAGTGCAGGCTTGTAAAGGCAGACATGGGCAGCTAGACCTGCGTTTTACTGCTGTTTCTCTGAACTTACCCACTTTAAAATGTTGTACATACACTTTTATTAGCCCAAGCTGAAAGTGAGCGAGAGAGAGAGAGAGAGACACGAACGGGGGGGGCAGTCCTGAATGTACATTTTCATCCAAATATTTCACCAAAAACGTTACCGAATGCAAATGGTTTTGTGTTTCCCAAGTTACCCCTTGAGCGCTATCCAAGTTAGAGTGTTTTGCTGGTTAGCTATCTAGATTATGTTTAGCTGCTGAAATGTTAGCTGATATGTTATAGGCTTATTTTTCATTTAATGTTATTGTACCAAGTTAGATGTTTAGCTATTTAGATGTACTTTCCTCATTACCAATTCTACAGCTTATATTTAATATTTACTGTATACCACAGCACTGGTCTGGTCCGATCCCACAGAAGAGCTACTGTAGCACAAATTGCTTAAAAAGTTAATGCTGGCTATGATACAAAGGTATCAGAACACAAAGTGCATCACAGTTTGCTGCGTATGGGGCTACGTAGCTGCAGACCGGTCAGAGTGCCAATGCTGACCCCTGTCCACCGCCAAAAGTGCCTACAATAGGTGAGCATCAGTGAAGCATCAGAACTGGACCATGGAGCAATGGAAGAAGGTGGCCTGGTCTGATGAATCATGTTTTCTTTTACATCACGTGGATGGCCGGGTGCATGTGCATCGCTGACCTGGGGAAGAGATGGCACCAGGGCGCACTATGGGAAGAAGGCAAGCCAGCGGAGGCAGTGTGATGCTCTGGGCAATGTTCTGCTGGGAAGCCTTGGGTCCTGGCATTCATGTGGATGTTACTTTCACATGTACCAACCTAAACATTGTTGCAGACCAAGTACACCCCTTCATGAGAGCAACGGTATTCCCTAATGGCAGTGGCCTCTTTCAGCAGGATAATGCTCCCTGTCACACTGCAAAAATTGTTCAGGAATGGTTTGAGGAACATGACAAAGAGTTCAAGGTGCTGACTTGGCCTCCAAATTCCCCAGATCTCAAGTCTGATCCATGGAGGCCCCTTTTCACAACTTACAGGACTTAAAAGGGTCTGCTACTACTGTCTTGGCACCAGATACCACAGCACACCTTCAGACGTCTTGTGGAGTCCATGCCTCGACAGAACAGAGCTGTTTTGGTGGCACAAGGGGGACCTACACAATAATATGCAGGTGGTTTTAATGTTATGGCTGATTGGTGTATCATCATTTATTCCTAATATTTTCGTCCCAGCTTTATTTTTCTCTTTATTCACCACAAATCTGAGGCACTTTTTCAAACTTATGTTTCCATTCAAACTCGTTATTTGTTGTTGTGGTTTATGGTTATTACTTAACAGAAAACTAATGTCACTTTTTCTTGGATGCCCTTTTCAAAATCAGGCTTGGCACATGATTACATATGCTGATTTCATTTTTAAAAAAATTTTTTTTTTTAAAATAAAATTAATTTTATGTATAACATTTATATATATAAAAATGTTGTCTAGGAAAGAACGAGTGGCTAAAATACTAGCACTAGCAGTGCCATGTCGTTATTACTGACTGACAGGGCTCGGATGCGAAAAATATGTTTAGCACCATCACCCAAGTCTAACAAGGATCTGATCCGTGTATGGGATAAATACACTCTGGAGCAATTACTTGGGCAAATCAGAGGCCAGGCTGAATCCTGATCCAGACCAAGCCAAATGAACCAAAAATTCACATTTGTGTCTTCATATACTTCAAGACAAAAAGAAGTTTTTTATTTTGAGTGGGCCCAATACCAATTTCCCCAAGATGGGAAATCAGAAACAGAGCTATATGTATAATTACACAGCATGACAGAATTGAAGGTAGTATTTGTTTAGGATTCCAGTCACAGTTTTGTTTACATTGTCCGTCATATTAGGCTAGTTGGAATTGTGTTTGTTTTTTTAAGAGAAAATAACACAAAATGGTAAGTCCATTTGAGATGACCATTAGTACCCTATCCCTAGTAGAGTACCATCTGTGTCAATCATATGTGGCTATGGCCAGAAAATAGCTAGCATAGGAGCATAGGCTGTACCAGCATTTTTTGCTGTTCAACTTTATTTTTACGCAAATACCCAATTTCATACAGGTTGTGATCATTTGTTTGGCTCTGTCAAACCTACCTACCTACCAAAATGTGTCTTGATAGACAGAATGTAGACCATCACCAGTTCATGTGAGGAAACCCACCAACAACCAAGAATACACAGCTGCACATCCTGATGTGCAGGACTGATCAACAGTTACCGGAAATGTTTAGTTGCAGTTATTGCTGCACAAGGGGGTCACACCAGATCCTGAAAGCACTGAAAGGATCACATACTTTTGCCACTCACAGATATGTAATATTGGATCATTTTCCTCAATAAATAAATGACCGAGTATAATATTTTTGTCTCATTTGTTTAATTCGGTTCTCTTGATCTACTTTTAGCACAGTGTGAAAATCTGATGATGTTTTAGGTCATATTTATCCAGAAATACGGAAAATTCTAACTGGTTCACAAACTTTTTCTAAAATCAACTACTGCACCATTAAGTATCTTGTATATACAAGATGTCTACAAAATACAATTAATTTTTACAATAAGAACAATCCAATGTTACAAGTCCTCATTTACAACAGTTTTACAAATCAAAATTTTACAAACAAAACAATGCCACAGTGCTGTGTTCATCTTGTTTGAATGCTTCACAACAAACAAAAGCAAGCAACACTCGGATTTATAAAGGGGAATTAAAAAGTATGGATAACACAGGTGGTATGATTTATATGGAAAAACATCCATATGCCTTTTTATAATGAGGGTAAATTAAAAGGGTTCCTCAGTCTGCATGCCAGAGAAACAATAAACCATTTAGTGTGTGTGCACTCACACACAGGACCTGTAGTAAAACAGTAAAATTCCTCGCTTTGTGTGTGTGTGTGTGTTGGTGGCCCACAATTTGGAAAAGAAATTCATTGGACTATAACTGGCTGGTTTTGGCCTCACACTTACTGGGATTATTCCTAATCAAGACGTCATAAAATCAGTTTTGCAGTTCAAGTGTGTACTTTCACACTTTCAAGTCATGTCAGGCAACATGAGAATGCACAAGCGTCATCTTCCCTGTTACACTAGACTATTGGAGTCTTTTTTTCCCCCAATAGCTAGCCTTCAGTTTCACCTGTGAAGACTGCATTTGTTGATAAGCCAACATGAAGATCAGAGAGTCTGTCTATGGGAGAAAAGTAAGCCAATCGAAGGGACAGCCAATCAGAGGCATTGCACAAACATTGGGCATAGCACAATACAACAATTTGGAATGTCCTGAAAAAGAAAGAAACCACTGGTGTACTGAGCAACAGACAGTGAATGGGTCGGCCAAGGAAAACAACAACAGCTGATGACAGAAATATTGTGACAGCTGTGAAGAAAAACCCCAAAACAACAGTCAGTGACATCAACAACCTCCACATGGCAGGCATGAAGGTATCACAATCCACCGTTCAAATAAGACTTCAAATCCAGAAATATAGAGACCATACCACAAGATGCAAACCACTCATCGGCAGTAAGAATCTGAAGGCCAGATCGGAATTCAGAGATATACAGAGATGAGCCACAAAAAGTCTGGAACCAAGATTAACCTCTACCAAAGTGATGGAAAGGCCAAACTGTGGAGAAAAAAAGGATCTGCTCATGATCCAAAACATACAAGCTCATCTGCGAAACATGGTGGAGGTAGTGTCATGGCTTGGACTTGCATGGCTGCTTCTGGAACAGGCTCACTAATCTTTATTGATGATGTAACTCATGATGGCAGCAGAATGAATTCAGAAGTTCACAGGAACATTTTGTCTGCCAATTTAGAAATGCATCTAAATTAATCAGGAGGAACTTTATCATGCAGAAAGACAATGATCCAAAACACACTGCCAACTCAACAAGGACTTCATCAGGGGGGAAACAATGAAAAGTTTTAGACTGGCCAAGTCAATCACCAGACAGTAACCCAATTGAGCAGCATTTCACCTCCTGAAGAGGAGACTGAAGGGAGAACCCCCTGAAAACAAACAACTGTGAGAGGCTGAGGTAAAAGCCTGGAAATTCAGCACAAAAGAAGAAACCAACAATGTGGTGATGTCAATGAGTCACAGGCTTGATGCAGTTATTGCAAGCAAGGGATATGAAACAAAGTATTAAGTGTTATTTATTTTAATTAACTTCTGTTCTTATACTTTCCTATGTTCACCTAAAAATGGAGTGGTCTGATACAAAAGGTTCAATGTTTTATGTTGTTTGACACATCAAGATGTAAATACCAGGAAATAAAAGCTGAAATCCCAAACTCTCGTCTCATATCCATCTTTGATCTCAAACCCAAACGTCTTTGGTGTATAGCACAAACAAATGAATTGGCCTTGCAGTTCCAATAGTTTCAGAGGGGACTGTACTTACTTTCTTTGTTACTTTAGAATTTGCAATCAGGACACCGTATTGATTGGACAAATTACATATTAAATTACAAACAAGCCCAGAGGTGCAGAGTAGTGCAACAAAAAAAAAAAAAAAAGACACCACCCACAGCCTGTTCATTTAGATTCATTTCCTTTCCTTCATCCAAACACAGACTCAGCCTTTTCTTTACAGTATAAACATAGAAATACTAGTAACAGATATTCCAGTGCTAATTTTAGATGGTGTAAGTCCGTCTGTGGGCAGAGTGAAGTCTGACCCTGGACATCGGTAGCCTGAACATAAATATTCACTGTATCTATGGCTGTATTGTGGTGAAAACTCTCATACTGAGAGTAATCGCTACAACTTAAAGCAATAGATCCTCATTATACACACAAACTGAGACTGAACATGGAGTTAAACACGAGCTGATCCAGCAAATAAATGCTGCTCTTTTTCAGGTTGTGGGTTTGCTTTTGAGGAAAATTTCTTTAACCCTTCTGTTCTGCTTCATGTCCAAATGAGCCATTTTAAATTGCCCAGCTCAGTTTCAAACATAAACAATATATATGCTTGTTTGTTTTTTTTAATCGATGTCTAATTTAAAATTAATGTTCAGGGCCCAGTTTCCCAAAGGCATCACAATTTTAAGCATATTTAAAAATGTATATGTTCTGATGCTTTTGCGTATTTCAGCCCAAGTCACTGTGAGGTGAGAGGAACAATGGTTTTTAAAAAATATATTAAAAATTGACATATTTGTAAGTGTGAAACAGAACGGTGTCCTTCCAACTTCTTTCAACTCCACCTGCCATTAGGAGAATCCCCAACCATTGCAAGGGCTTTTGGAAGAAATAGCACCACCACTAGTCATAAGTAAAAATACATAGTAATATACTTTTATATTCTTTTAAGAATTTTGCACAGAAGTTCTGCATTTCAACATTGGAGTACTAGTTATCACTCAAAAATATGGCGAGTCTTCTTTTTCCCCCAGCCAAAAATGCAGAATCTGGAATGATTGACAGTTGTGCAGGTGTTTTGAACACTCCATTATCAACTGACACCAACTGAAGCCCATTCCACTTGCCCCAATCTCACATTAGTAATGTTTTGGGCCGGTGCTCTCGTCTTGACCTCGACTTGAAGGTAAAATGAGAACGTTTTAAGTTTGTTAAATCTATCACTGATTTGTTTTTTATTTAGCAAATGTTAGACAAGTACATATCCATTCATCCATTTTCAACACCAACACCACAGGGTCGCAGGGGAGCCTATCCCAGGGAACTCAGGGCATAAGGCAGGGGACAACCTGGATGGGGTGCCAAACTATCACCGGGCACAATCGCACACACGTTCACACACTACAGACTATTTGGAAATGCCAAATCAGACTCTTTGGACTGGGGTAGGAAACCAGAGGTACCCAGAGGAAACCCCCGAACCCCTGAAGCACGGGGAGAATATGCAAGTGTGCAAACCCCTAACCCTGGAGGTGCGAGGCAAACATGCTAACCGTTAAACCACCATGCCCTCTACAAGAAGTTTTGAAAAAATTTAAGTGCCTCTTTCAGCTGCAAAAAACTGTTCTCATGCAAATTGAATCTGTTGTCATAATAAAAGCTGGTTGGGAAGATTTCACACAACAAGTAGCAATCATGGTGAAATTGAAGGAGCGTCCTAAAATTCTCAGGGAAAACATTATTAAACAACACTAGAATGGAAAAAGCTACAGAGCCCCAGCAAAGACCTTAAACATCCCCGTCAGTACAATTGGTTTGGTAAGATCATAGAACCTCAATTAATCACCACCAGACAGGTTCACCATGAAAGATTTTACAACATGCTCTTAGAGTAATGATACGGAAGGTAAGGGAGAAGCCAGCAGTCACTTGAAAAGAGTTGCAGGACAACCTGAAAGCAGCAGGAACAACAGTTACGCAGCAATGAACTGCACTGCAATCATCTCTGTTCCGTCACCTAATGCAAAATCCCTCTGCTTAAAAAGAAGCACAGAGATGTGCATCCAAAAGCATTTAGACACAAAAGAACACTTTTGGAACAATAAATGTGGGCAATAATTCAGCTCATCATGTCTGGTGAAAGAAAGGTTGTGAAGAGCACCATACATGGGTATGGTGAAGTACGGAGGTGGGAGCATCATGATATGGGGCTGCTTCTTTGCAAATGATACCGGGGTATTACACATAATTGAAGGAAACAGGAATGGATCGATGTACTGGGACATATTAGAGGAGAATTTAATCTCATCTTCCAAGAAACAGAATCTGGGGTGAAGATGGAGGTTTCAACATGACAACGACCCCAAACATACAGCCAGAATAACTCAAGAAGGCCTCACATGGCCTAGCCAATCTCCTGGCATGAATCCTGTTGAAAATTCATGGAGGATTTTGAAATTGCGAGTCCATCAGCATAAGTTTGTGGAATTGAAGATGATTTGCCAAGAGGAATGGGCCAAAATCGAACCACAATGCTGCAAAAAGCTAATTACTTCATACCATAGCGAGCTGGATTAGAAATGGCAGTTAAAGAGATTAAGGACTATAAAATAATCAAAATAATAAAGTAATGTTGTGAGCATTAAAATGTGTTAAAGAGTGCGACTTAATATTGGAGTCGACTGTATGTTGGCAATCGGAGCTCAGCTTTTCTCCATGACCGATCTGGCTTATATAAAATGTCTAATGTATGTCTACGCTCTACTTCTGTCCATATGTTGCAAGTGGTTTATTATGCAAACACACACTCGCACTGCTACTGTACAGTACTCGCTGTATTGGTTTTGATGGGTGAATTAGCGCAAGAGATTTATGAGTGTTATATTTGGCTTTGGAGTTTCTGCCAGTTGTGCAACTAAGAAGAAAATCCCAGATGAAAAGTTTTGAACATGAAAAAAAGGTGAGATGTATGAAATGCGATCAGTTCCAGTCAGGTGAAATCAGTCGTTTTTTAACTTTAAATGCGGCTTTGCAGAAGTGCTGATTGCTAGCAGTTTCTTTCCCGAGGATTCAGTCTGGGTTTCATCGTGAATAATGCGTTAGGTCAGACCTGTGTATGTGTGTGTGCGCGCATGCACTGACACACACCTCTGATCACGAGCCCACACTTATTAACAGTTCACAGTGAATTGTTTCTTTCTATCCCAAATGTAGTCGATCAGTTTGGTGTCCAACAGTTTGCTTCTTTAACCCTTTCATCACTAGTCAAATTAAGGCTGTTTTTAGGAAATTATATACTGTAAAATCACCAAATCACTTGGAATTTAACAAATAATTATCCTGATTTCTGTTGCTCTCAGAGCATGGCTGTGGTAGATCTTTTCAAGTGTTCTATACAAAATCCCATAGGTGCCAGACTCCAACGAGCATCTTAGAGTTTTCTTTTTATATTATTTATTTATTTATTTTACTTGTATTTTAGTTTATCTAGCGTTTTTTACATCCAAAATCATTTTGCAACAGTGCTAAATTGTGTAAATATTGTCAAGAATATAACTCAATAATTCAATGTGTGCTTTATTGGCATGACAAAATATTTTTTTGTATTGCCAAAGCAATATACAACAGTAGACCAAGAGAAGAAGGAATTGAACAAAACAGAAAACATTGTTAAAATTTTTTTTTAATTAAATAATAAAAAACAAAAAAAAGGAGCAAAACAAATGTATAAACAGATGTTACAGATGCAGAAGATAAATATGTAGCAAAAATTAATAACTAGATGCAACATCATATACATTAATGGTAACACAGGAACACAGGGAAAAGGTGTTGATGGTAGGCGGGGTTAGGGTGGGTGTGGGTGGTGGTGGTGGCGCGAGTCATTGATTTAGAGCTCTTCCTTAGCTCTGGTTGTCCCTCATGCTGTGACAAGATGTTACAAATCTAGGTGTACTCTCGATTTAGTGCCGAATAACATTCCAATTTGTGTTGATTATTAATGTTGTTTGTCCAATAAATGATGTACTGTTCTTTTTCTGTGTTCGTAATTTGGTTGGGCTGAATGGTTATGAGTATGTGGTCTTGAGTCTCAGTGACCTCCGTGGGTGAGAGGTCAGTCAGCCTCAGGACCAGCTGGCAGAGGGAACTCCTCGCTACATTCAGCTCCTGGTATTTTAGGGCTTTATAATGGTATGTGTTGGGGTCACTTGTTTTTAAAATGCTTCCAAAATTTGATGGCTCTTTTTTGGATATTTAGAAGGAGAGGGTATTGGCCTAATTCTGCCCTGCATCCATTATTTGGAGTTTCTCTTTGTCTCTTTGTATTCTCTAGTATACTTTTGCAAAATTCGGTATGCAGGGTTTCAATTGGATGTTTTTCCCAATTTATAAAGTCAGATTTGATAGGTGGACCCCACACTTCACTGCCATATAATACAATAGGTTCGATGACCGATTTGAAAATTTTGAGCCAGATTTGAATTGGAATGTCAATTTTAATAGATTTCTTAATGGCATAGAAAGCCCTTTTAGCCTTCTCTCCGAGTTCATTCACAGCCAAAGAAAAGTTACCTGTAGAACTGATTTTTAGGCAGAGGTAAGTGTATGATTTTGTGGTTTCTATGTGTCTGTGTGATATTGAAAATGTGTGTGTAAGTCCCTGAGATCTGGATCTTTTTTGGAAAATCATCACTTTGGTTTTCTGATGGTTTACTGTCTGGGCCCAGGACTGACAGTAACTCTGCAGGAGTGCCAGACTCTTCTGCAGACCCTCTTTAGTGGGCGACAGGAGAACCAAGTCGTCTGCATAGAGGAGGCACTTTATTTCTGCATCATGTAGAGTGAGACCTTGAATGGGAGACTGTTCTATTATTTTAGCCAATTGGTTGATGTATATGTTGAATAGGGTGGGGCTTAAACTGCAGCCCTGTCTCACTCCACACTGCTGGAAGAAAAATTCTGTTCTTCTGTTTTCAATTTTAACAGCACATTGACTGGCTGTGTACATTGATTTGATCACATCATAACATTTTCCCCTTACACCGCTCTCTATAAGGTTTAGGAATAATCCTTCATGCCAGATTGAATCGAATGCTTTCTTAAAGTCTACAAAACAGGCAAAGATTTTACTTTTGTTTTGATGTACATATTTATCAATTAATGTATGGAGGGTGAAAATGTGGTCAGATGTGCGACATTTTGGGAGGAATCCAATTTGGCATTTACTCAAGGCATTGTGTTTCATAAGGAAGTCTAAAAGTCCGGTGTTTAAAATACTGCAGAAAACCTTCCCCAGGTTACTGTTCACACAGATGCCTCGGTAATTGTTGGGGTCTAATTTGTCACCGCTCTTATAGATGGGGCTGATGAGACCTTGATTCCAGATTTCAGGAAAAAAACCCACACACAGAATGAGATTGAACAGTTTTAGGATGGCCATTCTGAAGTTGTGGTCTGTGTGTTTTAGCATCTCATTCAGGATGCTGTCTATACCACAAGCTTTCTTGGGCTTCAGGACAACAAGCTTTTCTTCTAATTCCTTCATTGTTATTGGAAAATCTATTGGGTTTTGATTTTCTTTAATAGATCTTTCCAAATCATGTCAATTTTTTTTTTATTATTTCACTTTGATCTGAATTTTGAATTTCAGCAGAGCTGTATAATTCCTGGAAATGATTTTTTTTCCATAGCGCTCCGTTTTGTAGTGCTAGGTCTTCTTGATTTGATTTGTATAATAATTTCCATTTATTCCAGAATTTGTTTGAGTTTACTGAGCTTTCAATTTCTTGAAGCTGGCTCAGTAAAAACTGTTCTTTTTTTTTTCGTCCGAGTGTGGATTTATATTGTCTCAGTGTCTCACAGTAGTGGAGGCGTTGATCTTGGTTATCTGGTTGCCTGTGTTTTTGGTTGGATAATTGTCTGAGTTTTTAACCTCAGAACCTTACAGTCTGAATCGAACCAATTGTCAGTGTCCAATTTCTTTCTCTTAGGTTTGATTTGTGCCAGTTTGCTTTTTTGTGCTGTTTTGTAAAATATAGAATTTAGATCTCTCACTGCCTGATTGATGCCGGCTTTATTTTTAGGGTATTCTCATGTTTGGAATGAAAGTAGGAGAGATTGTATTTCTGGATATTTAATTGTTTTGGTGTAATCATTTAAATTGTTATCTGTCCATTTGAATGATATTATTTTGCTCATTTGATATGGTGTCCTGATTGTTTTGCTAGTTAATTCAGACTGATATACAGGGTAATTTGGCTGTGATCTGAGAAAGGTGTTAATGGTTTGACTGTTTATTTTCTATCATTTTGGTCATCAACATGAAATATTTTAGACCTGAATATTAATGATTTTTGTTTATAAACACATTGGAAGATTTTTTTTTATCCATGGTATTCCAATCCATTTTTTTTAATAAGTAATATGTCGAAGTCAAAACACGTACAGTATGGCATGCAATTATTCAGTAAGTAAATGTTCAATTTAATGTAGCTCACAAATAAGACAAGTTTAGCATTAAGCAGTAAATGCAAACTGTCATTAATGATAAGCATGTGCACAGAAAGATAATGTAATTTCCTAGAACCTCAAAAATGCCCTACATTTATCATTTATACATATTTTTTATTTGCAATACCACAAACCTTATATCCAAACAAGTAAAATGAGATGATTTTTAAGCTTATTTGGTTGTTTGTGTAATTTTGATCCCTGATCAACTTAATGTCAAGACAAAACTATCGTGTTGATATTTTCCGGATGTTGGACATCAGCATGTTTTGTGACGCCAAGTGTGAAACTGACACATGAACCTGGTATGAAAAAAAAAAAAAAAGTTTGAGATGGTTGAGTACTCTGGGTGCGGTTAGTCATCCTGGCTTCAATTCTGACTTCATTCATAAGAAATCCAACATAATTACCCTCAATCATAACAATAACTGGTGTTTAGTCTGCAGATGGTGCATTGTGGGATTTCGCAAGTGAGCTGGATATTCTCCACTACGATGACATGATTACAAAATGGCAGGCTGCCAAGATATAGTGCACTAGGTAGGGAGTAGGGTGCGGTTTATGGATATGTATAGTCTCATTGTGACTGAATCCTTTTTTTTTTTTGCTGCATACGTCCAGTACAATAAGTAATATTTATCCTAAACAGGATGCAACTACCCCAAGCCCATCTTCCACGAAATGTCTAGGTTCTTGGGTTCTGCCTTTCATTATGTTTTATATAAATATGAGCATTGGAAAACCACCAGGGGTAGTGAGAATCACCTGGAAACCTTCCTGTGCAAAGTCCCATAGTGATGTATGATGCAGTATTTGCAATAAATACCTCTGTCTTTCGTTCACGCAAGGTTCATTTCTCAATCCACATGACAAGGAACCCTGGAGGAACCCTGGAGACACAGGACCACAGTTACATTCAGCATTAACATTCCATTTCAAACTTTCTTAACTGCAAGGTGAGTGTTATGAGGAACGAACACACTGACAAAGCACTGCAGATAGTGTACGTATTTACTAGCAGTGTAATGCAATGCCACTATCTGTACGTATCTGTTAATTTGAACCCTACCACTATGGCCCAGAAACACTAGGAAAACTTGAGGGAAAAAAACAAGGCTGCTGGGAAAAGAAGTATTTTTTTTATTCAGAAATTATAACAACAAATAGCAATTTGCAGAACATAACTCAGCTCCTGAACCAGACGCCCTGTGGAACTTTCCGGCAAGCTTTTTATAATCTATCTAATGTGATTGAGTGAGCAAGCTAACTACGTTTCAAAACAACAAATTTGTCTTTCACATATCAGGGAACTGCTGCTTATAGATGACAGCAAACAGCCATTTATTTATATTTTAATCAGCTTTACTTCAGTTGTTGGGTTTGTTACATTCAAGGTCCGAAAAGTTCGGCCAGGCCAGTGCTGCTGCGAGTCAAACTGGGGTCCTTTAAGCTGCATTTCATTATAATGCCCATATATAATGAAATGGGGTTGGGGGCATGGTGGCTAGCATGCTTGCCTCACACCTTCAGGGTTGGGTGCTCAATTCCCGCCGCTGCCCTGTGTGCATGAAGTAGGCATGTTCTCACCGTGCTTCGGGGGTTTCCTCTGGGTACTCCGGTTTCTTCCCCCCCATTTAAAGACATGCATTGTAGGCTGATTGGCATTTCCAAATTCCCAAATGAGCGCCTTACTTGAGACTGTGCTCTGTTATGTTTTCGCTAACTTTTTTTAAGCATCAGAAGTGAAAGCTGAGGTATTTCTATGCAACATGACGTTGCTGGTTAGTCAACTTCTAAGACGAGTCATTTCCTGTTTATTTATTTATTTGGATTTATTTATTTTAATACTGTAGACTTGTACCTAACTGCTGCTGTAATCAGAAAGACTGTCCTGTGCTCATCCCAGGATTGTTATCACTCTTTTAACACACATAGTACTGTTTGACTGTACACTTCTATGACTGTACACTGTAATGATTTATAATCCCACTATTCATTTTCACCCAGATTACTCAAGCTTTCTTTTAAAAGTAATCTCAGGGAGGTTTTTCCCTGTCGCTGTCGCCTCTGGCTTGTTCATTGCTCATCCGTATTTTTCTCAAAAGCTGCCTTGTGACAATGTCTATTGTTAAAAGTGCAATATAATTTTTTTTTAATTGAACTGAATGTTGGTAAAATGTTAGTAGTATGGTGCTTATGAAGTTTATACTTTTAGCTGTTGGTAGCTGAACAAAATGAATAGCACTGGTAGAAACAATATTAATGTCTTTAATTCATCAGATAATATTACATAAAATATACAACAAAGGTATATATTTTAAAGTAAAATACACTACTGATATTATTATTATTAATAATTATTAAGAAGAAGAAGAAGAATCCATCCATTTTCCATATTGCTTATCCTACACAGGGACATGGGGGAGCCTGGAGCCTATCCCAGTGGACTTGGGGCACAAGGCAGGGGACACCCTGTAGTGTGCTAACCCATCACCAGGCACAATCGCACACACACACACACACACTACGGACAATTTGGAAATGCCATTCAGCCTACAATGCAGGTCTTTGGACTGGGGGAGGAAACCGGAGTACCTGGAGGAAACCCCCGAAGCATGGGGAGAGCATGCTAACTCTGCACAGTGTGGAGGCAGGATTAGAGCCCCCAACCCTGGAGGTGCGAGGCAAACTTGCTAACCACTAATCCACTGTGCCCTCTTATAGTTACATGTTTAATAATAATAATAATAAGAAGAAGAAGAAGAAGCTCTCTGCCCTTCATGCCTTTTTGCTCAACATTAGCATCTTTTCACTCTCAGTCTGCCTCTCTCTGTCTCTGGTCATGTGGATGAGAGGAGAACATGTGGTTGAAATTGGAGGCCTCTGCTCCTGCCAAAGCCACAGTGCAGCGATGGAGAATTACAGCAGGAGAATGAGCCATTGTTCAAACTTTCTACCACGAAGGAGAGAGAGAGAGAGAGAGAGAGAGAGACTACAAACATCTGCAAAGGCCTGAAAAACCTCTGAAAGACACTTCTAAACCATAGTGTAAAGCATTAGTCCACTTCCAGGAAGTAGTCACTAGGGTAAACAGAATGTTCTTGTCATCCCCAAGCATTGAATCAAACAGACAAAAAACTGACAGTGCTTTGCCTTTTTTAATGTTTACTTTTTTAAATTTAGAACAAATAATTCAGTAACATCAGATGGTTTTACTTCAGAAAATAAAATAATCACATTTATAATGCAGGAGCCCCCCCTTTCTTTCTTTTTTAGCCCAATTTAGCTCTTGTTTTATCTGTTTGGTGGTTTGAATCTAGGATCTGATGAACACTCATATGTGCAGATTTGGAACATAGATATTTAGAATAATTTTTAAATAGTTTTTATTTAGTATATTTGGAGCTCTTATAGATATGTTTTTAATTCATGTTTGAGAATAATTCAAAATAAGTCAGCGTTTTTAAATAACATGGTCTCTTTAAATGATGCAATAATGCCAGACGAGACAACAAGCAACAATTAATTACAATAAATACCTTAAATAATTTAGCATCCACTTTATGTCAAACAACAGTCAGAATGTTCCTTAGACCCTCCCCAATCAGTTTACCAAATTTCACAACTTTTTACCAGACGGTTCTATGGGATACCCTAGCCAGAAGGAAAAGAAGAAGAAAAGGTAGAATAACAATAGGGTGCCTACACACCTTCAGTGCTTGCCCCCCTAATAAATCCATAAATGAAGACAAATAAGACCAGTCATTTAATTAAGAATGAATGGATAAAAGGAGGATGGGCTCAGGTGGTGTGTAACTCGTTTCCTTTTTCCACGGTATCTTCTTTTATTGCTGTGCAACACTTTATTAGAACCAGCATTAAAGTGACCGATAAGTGACTGATCTGGTATGTCTCAAACTACAATGTGCTGTATACTCCTTAGTGCGCCATCAGTGCACTTCCTTTTCCTCTCTCACATGCCGTCCTGCAAATCCAGCATGGATTGGATGGGGTTGTTATGCTGATAAATAATATATATGTCACTGGCATAGATGCGATGTCAAATGTCAAAATAACATTCACTTCTACCTCTGAGAAAATGTTCCTTTGCCATTTACTTGTCGTTTCAGCTGTGTGAGCTTTGCCTTTTATGGGGTTTTCTGGGCGTAATCAAATGTAAATTAGTCGTGCCATGTGTGGACCCGGTAATTCACGGATGATTGGCATTCATCCACACACACACACACACACACACACGAGTACGAAGAAAATCGGCATTTCCAGCGGAAACTTTGTAACTCATTTTGGCTTACGCAAATATTTACACACAACTTTACTAAAAAGATTGATAAATGAGGCCCAATATTGGTTGATTTCATAGTTTGAGATAAGTCAATACAAGACAGATACAATACAAATCCTAAATTAAGTTATATGTTACAAACACATGCATAAAGTATGCAGCCATTTAATGTCCATATTTCAGTACAATAACTACATTAACCACAATTTAAAAAAAAAAAAAAAAAAAAAATTTAACTTCCTGTTTATTAGTTATTAGTAGTTCTGAAGAATGACTTAGGTTTCTGATTCCTTCATAATGCTTTTGACAATGAGCTGAATATTCTGTAATAACCAATAACCAAATCACAGCATGGCAAATGGAAACAAAGGGGATATCCAAATAGCAAAGGTAAACAAAGACACCCAAGGTCTGGTACACAGAGAAACAGCAATCAAAACACAGCTCATATCTTATGAAATGAATTCGGCAAGACTACGCAAAGCATGCAGGCAAACATGGGTCTTTAAATAAGTCTATAAATGAGGTGCAGCGCTTCAGGATCAGGACCAGGACCAGGATCAATATTCAGAGGAGGTCGCCCTCTGGTGGGCTGGAGGTGTTATTTCAAGCATAAATGTTGAATATTTTGTTTGTAATTTGTTTAGTATTTGGGAATTGTGTCACAGTTGAAGTGTCCATGAAATCAAGATTCATCTTTTGTAATAACAGCTGGTTTAGAGTTTAATCCATCAAGAGTTTTACTGATTTGCATAACATTGATTAGGGAGTCCTTTGCTTGCTCGTTGCTTAACAAATCCAAGACTGAATGTACTAATCTTAGTAGTCAGTACTTAGTAGTTGTACTAATCTTGATCATTCCAAAAAGGGCTAATTCAGTTATTTGAATGAACCTGAGAACTTGATTAGTGCATTCGGATTTAGCTGTTTGCCTGGAAAAAGGCCGTTATATCCATCTGTACCGCTCATCCTATACAGGGTCATGGGGAGCCTGGAGCATATTGTGGGGGACGTGGGGCACAAGGCAGGGCACACTGAACAGAGTACCATAATCAAGCACACACACACACACACACACACACACACTACAAAAAAATTTAGAAATGTGAATCAGCCAACACATCTTTGGACTGAGGCAGGAGACCAGAGGAAATTCCTGAAGCATGGGGACAGCAAGCAAACTCTGTGCACACAGGGTGGAGGTGAGAACCGAACCCCCAACCCCGGAGATGAGAGACAAACATGCTAACCAATAAGCCACTGTGCCCCCTTTGATAAGGGCAGATATATCAAGAACCAAAACCAAGAACAGCAAGACAACAACTGGCTAAATCCCAATGCCAACACTTAACAATTAAAAATGTCTATCGAAAAATATCTAAAAATGCACAATAGAAAAGTCTTCACTTTATCGTTAGGTCATTGCAAGTTCGAATCCCGATAATGCCACTACCATAAATGTCTGGGGGCCAAGGGAGAAAAGTTGGCTGGCATACTCACTCCCTTGTCAGATACAGCAACACTAGTCAATCATGGGCATGAGCTCATCTATGCAAAAGAGGGTAGATAGCACTTTCCTCCAATATTTCAGCTGCCACTATAGGAACAGCAGTTCAAAAAGAGCCAGTTGGCTGGCATCAATATTTCTTGGAGGAAGTCTGCGTTAGCCCTCACCCTCCCTAGTTGGTAGCTGTTGTATGACAGGGGAGAGCTGGCTGGTGGGTAGGAATTGGCAGATGATTTGTAATCATTTGTAATAACTTGTAATCTCCACACATTTGTAATCCTTGTAAAAACTTGTAATCCCCACAAGTTTTTAATTAATTCAACAATTACATGTCCTCAAACAATTTTCTGTACTTAAAAAAAAAACTGTACATGTGGAATTTGCCACATAATAATCTGTGTGACTGGCTGATCAGAATTAAATCAGAATCAATGTTCATCAAATTACAACCATCATGCCAATTTATGAGCATTATTAATAGTGTGCAATAATAATCATCTTGTTACAGAGAACAAACATTTACACAGCTAAAGCTAGGAGTGTGCTCAGTGGTTAAATGTGTGTTGTGTGTTTTCTGTGCGGTTTCGTTCTGACGAGCCGTTATGCTGTCAGACTCCAACCTTATAATAGCAGGAAGCACTGAAACAAAATATTGGTTTTAGAGTAAACGTTATTGTTTTTTTTTGTTTTTTTTGCCTGTTGAAACCATTACCACAAATATCTACCTCAGCTGAAGAAAAGATTCTCCTTGTCCACGCTTGTCTTCCAGTTACGATGCTTAAAGGACGGGGGAAAAAACTGCAGATGAATAAACATTCAGCCCCAGAAAACCTTCCTTGTGTTTTTCTAGATTTTCAGCTCACCGTGGAAATGAGAAACGTCAGAACCCTGTTTTCATGAACGCAGCAACGTTTATCCAGGCAGCTGGATACAATTATCTCGTTAAGTCCATGTTCGAGGCCTTGTGCAGAGGATGTAGCTCTCCCAGACTGTAATTGATGCCAGCTAGCAATGAATTAGCACTTATGCTAGTGTGGAGTTTGATTTCAACCATTAGCTGTTGCTTTAAGGCTGTAATTTCAGAATGTAGCTTCAACCAGGTTAGGTGCTGACATACCTAAGAGCTAACATTACCCTGTCTCAGAGTGTTTGACTTAGTACTAGCACTATGCTAGCTAGGAGCTCAGTTGTATGACTCAGTGTAGTCATATAACTAGCACTAGGGATCACTAGAACTAGCTATAATAGCTCTGAGGTATTTCAACCAGGTTAATGGTTAGCACTGAATGTTGTACTAACACATTGCTAGGTTGGGGTATATTTCCAAACAGGTTTACAATGGTTGACTTAGCACTAACACAATGCTAGCATGGGGCATAGCTCAAACCTAAGAAAGTTTGTGCTAACCTTAGCATAGAGGTTTAATGAATTCCTCCTTGACTAGCAGCTTAGTGAGGGTTCAAGTTCTCAAACAAAATGTGAATACACTTAAATCCTGCTATATAGATCCATGTGATGTTTTTAAAAGACTCTGTTTCACTTAGACGCACTCAAACTTTGAGCGCTTTGATTTTTGTTTACAGAAGATTAAAGTGGTGCCTGAGTACTGCCTTAGTTCATTTTTAACACAATTCACATTTGTTTACATTTATAATAAACCATTACAGTTTAACCGGTGGTGTGAACTATTGAACTGTGGCTAGAGTCACATGAAAAGCAAAGAAATTAAGACTCTCGTTTTCATGTCATGCTTATTTTATTCTTTGTCAAGTTCATGTATACTGTAAAGCACTGAGTTGCACTGTAAATGTATCAAAGCTTCGCTTTTCTATTCTTATGTCAATTCAGTGAAATGTTGTTAGTTTTCACTCTAAGACAATGATTGACTTAGCACAGACACTCTGCTGGCTCATGGTTCAATATAAGAGTGTAAAACAAAACATTTCTCATGTAAGAGCAAACATGAATTTGTGTTCTTCTTAGGTTAGCAAGAGGCGTTTGCTGTGTTTTGGCCAGCTGCAGTAATAATCTGTTCAGCCTGAGTTGCCTTCATCTTGGTGGTCCTTCATGAATTTCCACAAATAAAGTCTCAGTGTGTAGAAATGTGTTCATCATGGCAAAAGTGAGAGGAAAAATATATATTATAAACTGTAGGTCCAGTTTACATAAACTCTGTTTTTTATTTTGAATTTCATTCGAATACTAATGTGAGTTAGAGGCTCTTATGAGATTTTAATGGTTGTAGCCTATAAACATGCACCAGCTGGCTAACATTTTCTTTTGCGTTACCTTGTCTGGGTATCCATCTTACCATCTTACATGGGCTAATAGGTAATGAATGTTTATAGTATTTGGAAATCAGCAGAATTTTTTAATTCATTCATTATCAGTAACTGTATTTTAGCCACCAGTTATGTGTGAACAAAGACGGATTTAGTTTTTGCCCACAGCCATCAGGGAATGTTGACAAAAGTGGAGCTGGCAAAACCAGGAAGTGATACGCACATGGCTTGTTAATGTAGCTACGCCTAATTATACTGTAAGCTCCAATTGAATACAATTCTATATATACTCTTCAAGTTATGTTTAAATACAGTGTATATTCCCAGGGAATAGGAATGACTTAAAGGATTAAATCAGTCAGAAATATGTAATGTTTGGATTGTTGTTTTTTTTTTTGTTTGTTTGTTTTGTTTTGTTTTTTAAATGAAAGCCTTGGTTTCAGCTGTATTTTATACCTCCAGTTTCATCTCATTAACAAAGAAGTTTCCTGCATGTTTTATTATCCCATTTTTTAATTGTCTGGACAATGTAGTGGAATAATTTAGCCCCCCAACCACACACACAGCAAAAGTGGGCTCGTTTAGGGGCAGTAAACACAACAGGTGTCCTGCAAGTTCAGAATATTGTATTGTTTGTTCTTTGTATGTATGTGCTATATGGGCCATTCTATCACTGTGGGTACATTTGACATGGCACAAGGGTGATAAAAAAGGTAATAGGCTAACATTTCTAGAACTTGCATGACACACACACAGCATTTTCAATTAAAAAAAAACTGAGAGCTTGATTTTCAGACTGATAAAAACAATGTCCATACATATTTAATTATAAAAAACATATGGCATGATTGTTTCAAATTATATTTAGATTTTGCAAATGCATATGTCTTTATATCACTGCTCCAAAGGTAGCAGATATTTTTTTAGTCTCACTCACTCACATTTAGTAACCTCTTTATCCTTATCAGTGTCATGGTGGAGCACGGGAACACGGGACATTAGGCGGGAATACTCCATGGATGGGAGGATCCATTCACAGGGCACAATGCATGCACACATTCACATCTAGACACAATTTATCTTAGCCAAACTACAGACTGGGATGTTTTGGGGAGGTGGGAGTAAACCAAAGAATCTAGAGGAAACCTGGGACCAAAGTCAAAATCTATTAAATAAAATTTTCCATCTGAAAACAAATGGTTCTTTAAATTATTATAAAGCAGAAGAAATAGCATATGAGTTTTCGTGAAATTATATTGATAATTTAAAAAAAAAAAAAAATTGACACTTCTGGTAGGAGAATTGTAGTCCCTGATTGCTCATGCCTATGAATGTTTGAGTGTTTGTGTGTGTTTGCGTGCAAATAAAAAAGGTCAAGTTTGATGGATATACACAACAATAATGATTACATTATCATGGAAGCCAGCAGTTTTCTATTTCTTCTTTGGTACACATAAGCCTAAGTCTGTAAACACCCTTTCAACACATCATATTTCTAAAAATGTAATTATATGAATCAGGATTAGATCAGGTATACAGTCCCTCCATGATTTTGCGATTACAGAAATTAACGCAAAATCAAACAAACTCCGCAATATTCGGTGGAGCTTCCAAGGCGCATCATGTGACATCATTACAACGCGCATTCAGCCAAAGCCCTCTAGGATTCACATGCATCGAACGTGAGTACAGTTAAAAGGTCTCATTTACCAACAAATATCACTGTGAAAGAGTGTGCAAAACAATTTTGTGCAATTGTAATTTTGCCAATTCGAGTAGTTTTCCGCAAAAAAGCACAAAAAGGTTTCATCACAAATTTTGGAAAAAGCTGCACCAAAATCAAGCATTTTTGGCCGCAACAATCACAAACAAACTCCGCAAAATCCTGTACAGACTGGATATATAAGTATTCCATAAACATAGAAACAACACAACTCTGAATTAGATCTTATACTTTTGTTCATCTTTTTTTTTTCAACTTTTTTTTTTTTAACTCTCACAAATGTTATTCAGAAAAAAACATTCATAAAATTCATCAACCGGTTGTGAAAATTCAAAGACCCAAACCATCAAAAGGAATATCTAAAAGAATTGATATTTAAGTTGATAAAGCAAATCTTTCTTGTTAATGGAACTTTTGAAGTTACGAACTTATTAAAACTTAAGGGGAAAATATGGAACTTATTAAAACAAGCGCACATCAAAGCATGGTATGATATATATACAGTGGGTATAGAAAAGAATCACCCCCCTTTTGTTGCTTTTCAGCCTGAAATGAAGATGGACGCAGTTTTTGTTTTATCCAGCTGTATTTACTCGATGCAACTTATAACATCCAATTGAAAAATATAACACCAACATGTCAGAATTTTTTATTTTTTTTTAATTAGAAACCAGAATCACTGAGGGTCACCCCCTTGCTTTAATTTGCCTTAATTTTTTAATTACAGCCTTTAGTCTGTTGGGATATGTCTCTACTAACTTTGCTCATCTAGACTTTGCAGTATTTGCCCACTGTTCTTTGCAGAACTGCTCAAGTTCAGTTAAATTTGATGGTAACCGTTTGTGGACTACAGTCTTCAAGTTATTCCACAGATTTTCAATGGAGTTTAAGTCTGGGCTCTGACTAAGCCATGCAAGGACATTCACCTTTTTCTCCTTCAACCTCTGTGTGGTCAGTTTTGCTGTGTGCTTTGGGTCATTGTCATGTTGGAAGGTAAACCTTATTCCCATTGACAACTTTCTGGCAGAGGGCAGCAGATTTTCCTCAACAATTTGACGGTATTTTCCCCATCCATTTTCCTTCTATCCTGACAAGTGCTCCAGTCCCTGCTGCAGAGAAACACCCCCATAACAGGATATTACCACCTCCATGCTTTACTGTAGGAATGGTGTTATTTGGATGGTGAGCTGTATTGGATTTCCGCCAGACATATCGTTTGGTGTTGAGGCCAAATAATTCAATTTTAGTCTCATCTGACCATAACCATGTGGCCTCAGAATCTTCAAGGTGTGTTCATGTGGCCTTTCTTGAGGAGTGCCTTTTTTCTTGCAACCCCCATACATTTCCACATTTGTGGTGAATTTGTGATATTGTTGTCACATGCACACAATAACCACTCTTTGTCATAAATTCCTGCAACTGCTTCAGAGTTGCTGTAGGCCTCTTGGTAGCCTCTCTGAACAATTTCCTCCTGGCTCTTTCATCCAGTTTGGAGTGACATCCTGATCCAGGGAGGGTCTGTGTTGTACCAAATACCTTCCACTTCTTAATAATAGACTTCACTGTGCTTCTAGGCATTGATAAAGCCTTTGAAATTTTTTTGTATCCATCTCCTGACTTGTGCCTGTCCACAACTTTATCCCAGAGATCTTTTGGCAGTGCCTTGCCACCCATAGTTGATTGTTTGCTTCAGTTGCACTACCAAGGACTGAAAAATGCTCCAGAAAAGCTCTTTTCATGCTGAGCTAATCAAAATGACCACAGCTGATCACAGTTGAAAGTCAAATGGCTTTGTGTGCCATTGAGAAGGTGATTAGTTACACCTGATTGAGTGTACAAGTCATTTTTTGGAGGGGGGTGATCCTTTTTCCAACTCAGGGAAATACTAGGAGAAAATGTCATGCCGTCTGTGAGGAAGCTGCAGCTTGGGCGTCATTGGACCTTCCAACAGGACAATGATCCCAAGCATACCTCAAATTCCACCAAGGCTTGGTTGAAAAAGAAGTCCTGGAAGATTCTGCAGGGCCATCACAGTCACCTGACTTGAACCCCATAGAAAATCTCTGGTGGGATTTGAAGAAGGCGGTTACAGCACACAAACCCAAGAATATTACTGAACTGGAGGCCATTGTTCATGAGGAATGGGCTAAGATTCCTCAGGAAGGCTGCCAGAAGTTGGTGTCTGGCTATGCATCTCGTTTGCAGCAGGTCATAACAGCATAAGGGTGCTCTACTAAGTACTAAAGATGCTTGTCATGAAGGGGCTGAATAATTTTGAAACTGGAGAAGTCATTATAAGTTGCACTTTCAGTTGAATTTGGGGAAACCACTTGAAGCATTCATTGTGTTCAACTATTTCAATTGCTTTTGTTTGATTTGTTCATTGTATACCGCTGAAGTCTGTAAATTCTGAATTTGCAATGGGGGTTGAATAATTTCAATTGATTGCAACTGTATATATTTTTGGCCCATATTTCCTTTCTTTATTTCAACATGCCATCAGGGAACTTTGAATGGAGGAGAAATCCATCCAAAAAATACCTCAAAATGTCATCTTTAAAAGGCCAGAAGAACCAGTTCCTCTCAACTTTGTGCACACTTTTACTTGGCTCCCATTCACTTCTCAGATAGTCGTCATCATGATTAAGAACGCACCAATGAGGCCTTCACATTCCCAGTTGTTCTGGCTCTCGGTGATAGTTAGAGTAGACTGACACTGGCAATCTTGAACAAGCAGAGGCAGCTTGCATCACGGTAACTTAGCTGCCCGGGTGAGACAGTGGTCAGTGGGCACCACAGGAAGTGCTTACACAAGTGCATGTTCTGGATTGCTTTGCTTTACCTCATCTTCCTCAACATGAAAAATCTTCACTGATGTCACAGCATTCAATAAGGCATGAAGCAACTCCCATATTAGCCATATCCTTTGCCTGGTTCACCAGCTTGTCTGCAGTATGTTTCAGCATGCCACCCACTCTACCAGGTTTTTGACACATAATTGGCTTTAAAAAATTCATGTTGCAGTTAAGTGAAGGCATGGCATTGTAGTTTAGTACTGAATAGGGAAAAAAGATTCCCTTTTGTTGATAATGAGTATCACTGAAAAATGACACGCCTTCACATAATCAGGTATTGAAGATGAGCCAAAAAGCTGACAGGACCTTTTTCTCCATGGAAGGTGATATGGAGGTGAAACAGGTGGTTGTCAACCCTTCCTACATACTATACTTCAGATGCATAGTTTTCAGACACTTCAATATAAATCAAACATTCATGCATTTCTTTAATTCATAATAATGATTAATATCATTCCTCGTGTTGAATAAATACCTTCAAAAGAAGGACAGTGGAGTGTGAAACAAATCCACAACATCTTTTAGGAAGCATTCTATTTTTTTAGTGGGTAGCACGTTTGCCTCACACCTCCAGGGTTGGGGGTTTGCATGTTCTCCCTGTGCTTCATGGGGGTTTCTTCTGGGTACTCCGGTACTTCCCCAGTCTAAAGACATGCGTTGTAGGCTGACTGGCATTTCCAGATTGTCCGTGGTGTGTGAATGGGTGTGTGAGTGTGTGTGCGATTGTGCCCTGCGATTAGTTGGCACCCTGTCCAGGGTGTCCCCTGCCTCGTGCCCCAAGTTCCCTGGGATAGGCTCCAGGCTCCCCCATGACCCTGTGTAGGATAAGTGGTATGGACAATGGATGGATGGCTGGATGGATGGATGGATGGATGGACTGTGACCCTCATTGGTGCTTTTTCTTATTTCTGTATTTTTTTTTTTTTGCCTCCTTCCTTCAAATGTCCTTGTCTACTGCATGTATGGCACTCTTTCTTCTGGACCACAGGTAATGTTTTGTCTTTGCAAAACTCACATTCTCCATACATGCATTCTTTGGAGTTGGGTCCAGAGCTCTCTAAACTGGTGTTTTCTCCTAGTTGGTTAATGCATAATACATGCACAAAGATGCAAATTGTAAAAAGAAATCAGGTTCAAAACTTCAACATTATACCACAGTACCTTTGAAGTCACACTTCTAGTTGGTTAGAAGGTGTTGATTCATTTTCTATAACAGTAGCTCAGACTGTATCTCTGGCTGCAAGGAAAATCACAGCTTTATATTAATGCACTCTTTCTAGTACATTATTGTTTCTCTATTAACATCATTCACAGTGACGTGTATGGTGGACGCTCCACATAAATGAATAAAAAAAAATCTGTAATTGTCGATATGGTAACAGGAACCTAATGCAGACTCTTCACAACATTAAACATAACTATGAACAGTTAAATGTATGACATATCGTTCTTTAATAAATTAAAACTGCAATTGGCATATTGCTGTGGTATAGAAGGAATAAAACACTTGGGTGGTGTGCTGTTACGGGGTGATAACAGTAACTCTGCTTTGCATTGGGCCACATCACACCACTGTGTTGCTGATTATTTTCCTATAACAGCATGCCTCCAGTTGTTTATTGTTTATATAGTAATAACGTAGGAGTGCGTATACTGAGTTGTGTGGACCAGGTGAAATTTAGTTCGTTAGATAGCTGGTAAACAAGTGTGAACTTCATGTGTGGGCTAGTTTTGTGTTTGTGTGTGTGAGTGAGAGAGAGAGAGAGAGAGAGAGAGAGAGAGAGAGAGAGAGAGAAAGAGATGCGAGCTGCCCACAGAGCTTAACCCTGCAAGAATGTTTAATAAATTTTCAGCGTGCAGTAAAATCCCTCCTGAAAGCCTCCATTACACAAAAACAGTAGCTGTGTGTGTGTGTGTGTGTGTGTGTGTGTGTGTGTGTGTGTGTGTGTGTGTGTGTGTGTGTGTGCGCCAACTGTTATGGAAGTATTTTAAAAGGCTTTGGAGATAGAGGCAGAGAGAAACAAACAGATAAATTGAAATAGAGACAACACAGAGACAGAGAGACAGTCAGGTGATGACCTCTCGCTTTTAGAAGACCACACATAGCTCATATCTAATAACCTCTAGCTCGTGCACACACACACACACACACACACACACACACACACACACACACACACACACACACACAGAGCGAACTCATCCCTTCTTGTTTTGCTTCAATAAGGTGTAATCTGTGTACTGAGATTACAGGGCTTTGTGCCTGCAGGCGGTGTGTGTGTGTGTTATTTTCTATAAAATGACCAGTAGAAATATATATCCCATCCGAACTGACATGATGGTAAAGATTCCATTATGTCCTCTGGGTTTTGAGCTTTTTCTTCAGTATCAAAACACTTCAAGAAGCGCCCTTTCTATTTTCTCCTGAAACTAAAACCCAGTATTGGATGAGATTTTAATGTAGAACAATAAGATATATAGATGACGTTTTAAAGGACATGGCAGAGACTTGCTAGGTAACTTACTGAGTTCTTAGCACACATAAAGCCTACATACATGTTATGGTCATGTGACCTACCAATGTGACCTACCTATCAAGCGCAAATTGCACGGCCACAAGCTCTACAACAAGCAGTTATAATAAAGGTCAAAACAATCAGTTTGTATCAGATCATAATTACTGCAGACATCCTCCGGCAACAATGCTTAACAGGCATAGTATGTCTGGAAATCTTATCCCCTTTGAATAGCACTGCAGCCCCTGACAGGATCCCTGCACTTTTTCACTTTAATCCAGAAGTGTTTGTTTTGCACTCTTCAGCATTCTCCAACAAAACTGTGTCCAGAGCTCTCCACTGTTGATCAAGTTTTTTATGAGGTCTCAAGAGTACAGTTATGGAAATAACACAGACACTATTTTTTCCCCGTGACCATTAAGCAACGTTGAAGGACTCAGGACCCATCATTTTTTAGACAAGTAAATTGTAGTAGAAACAAAATAGTGTTGCAGCCAAAGGTCACGAGTCTGATTCATCATTTAGGTCACAGCTTAAAACAATTCTGCACTGCTTCTGTTATCGTAACGACATGTCCAGCCTTTGAATTATCGCTGTTAATGAAATAAAAAAAACTGTTGGTTTTGGCTGTAATATTGCATTATACCAGCAAACTCTCATCTTTTAAATAATTAAAGAATACAGTTGTTCCCTTATTATATATATATACTTAAGCAGCTCCTACTGAATGTCAGAGAGAGAGAGAGAGAGAGAGAGAGAGAGAAAGAGAAATGAGAGGCTGGTGAAGGAACAGCTGTTTATATCTGTTATAGCTTGCTTCAAAACATTAAATGTAACTATAAATGGATAAAAACTATGACATCATACTTTAATTAATGTAACATTGTAATTGTTGACAAATCATTGTGGTATAAGAGGTCATGAAAAAAAAATGACAGGGCATGCTGCTATAGGAAATTAATCAACTTAGAGGTGGTAACAGTAACTCCACATCGCATCACCCTACCCTGTCTTTGATTATCTTGCTACAACAGCATGCAGCCAAGTGTTGTATTTCCTTACTGAGCATCCTTGTAGAAGTCTGCAGCTGACGACAGTATTGTAGTGCCTGATATTGCTGGTGAAGTGGTGGTGGAGATCCTGGTGGTGGTTATGTACATGCTGATAGAGACACAGATGGTGTTATTTATACATTAATGGAAGACGTAATTGTAATTGTATATACAATTAAGGCCAAAAGTGTTCAAAAAACTAGGCTAAATATTTAATCTGTTTTTCACTGAGTTTTCTTTATTCATAACAGAAGTCATTTTAAAACAATCAATTAGAGACAGCTTTAATTCACTATATTAGAATTCCAGTGGGTCAAAAGTTTACATACACCAAGCTGACTGTCTCTTTATACAGGCTGGAAGGTTCCAGAAATTGATGTAATAACTTTTAAAAGCTTCTGACTGGCCAATGGCATAATTAGGTGTTAATTGCGAGTGCATCTGGGGAGGGTCTACCTTTAGAGACAGTGCCTTTTTGCCCTTGAGACCATAGGGAAATTCAAGCAACTCTGCCAAGACCTCAGAATAAAAAACCATGAACCTCCACAAGTCCAGTTACCACTTAAGAGCAATTTCCAAACAATTGAACATCCTGCAAGCATCTGTATGCATACTGTATGCAAATATAAAAATACTGGGACCACACAAATCACATGTTCAGAAAGGAGGCACAAATGAATTCCCAGGGATGAATGACTTTATCACCAGGAAGAAGACCTAGCCTTTTGGAAGAGTATTCTCTGGTCAGAGGAAATAAAAATGAAACTGTTTTGCCATAATGATCATCACTTTGCATGGAGGAGAAAGGGTGAGGCTTTTAGACTGAAGAACACCATCCCAAATGTGAAGCATGGTGGTGGCAGCACTATGTTGTGGGGGATTTGCTGGTGGGTGCATATATGCTGGTGAATATTCTGGTGTTGGGTGTGTATATGCTGGTGAATATTCTGGTGTTGGGTGTGTATATGCTGTTAAAGATTCTGGTAGTAGGGGTGTATGCTGGTGAAGGCTCTGGTGATGGGTGTGTATATGCTGGCGAAGGTTATTGTTATTACAGCTTATCATCACTGCTGATCTTCACTGAGATAAAACGTTACAGTCAGTTACAGTCATATTTCTATAAAATAAAGAGATGTCCTGGGCCAAAGGGGGACAACATGGGCAACAATAATGGAGTTACTGGGTGAGTGATATGGCAATAAGGAATTAAATACAGCTAGAGTTGTGCTAGTGCTAAGTCAACCGTGATATAAATAAGATTCATTTCTGAGGTATCAGAGCTGCTAGCTAAATGAAGTCTGAGATTGCATTAAATATGTGCTGAATATGAGCACTAATGGAGTGATATGAGGGAATGGAAAGCATTAGAGAAAGGAATTGGAAACAGAATCACAATCTCACGTTCCTGTGATGTCATTGAGCATGCATGAGCATTAAATACTGCCAGGGTCAGTCTCTCTCTCTCTCTCTCTCTCTCTCTCTCTCTCTCTCTTTCTCTCTTACTCATACAAACAATTGTTCTCAGAACGAGCATAATGTCAACACAGCTCTCCCTGGACACCCCTGTCTTGTTTGCTGTGCATTGTTAATCTTATTCCATCCTTCTCTTTGTCTCTCTGTGTATCTCTGTCTGTCTTTATTTGTAAGTGTCTCTCTTTATTTCAAGCTTTCCCAGAATGCATTGCCCTGTAGAAACCCCACAAACACTGAGGTCTGCATAATAGACAGAGGTTGAATAGAAAAGCCCTGGTGAAGGAGTTGAAGGTATCAGGTGCCAAATATGTACATCTACTATTACTAGTTTCCCACATTGCCATAGCCTGAATGGCTGTCATAAAAAGAACTAAGCCCAGACTGAACCTTTTGGAAGTGTATTCTCTGATCAGAGGAAACAAAAATGAAACTGTTTTGCCATAATGATCAACACTATGCATGGAGGAGAAAGGGTGAGGCTTTTAAATCGAAGAACACCATCCCAACTGTGCAGCATGGTGGTGGCAGCACTATGTTGTGGGTGTTATTTCAAGCTTTCCCAGAATGCATTGCCCTATACAAACCCCACAAGCACTGAGGTCTGCATAATAGACAGAGGCTGAATAGAAAAGATGAGAGAAAAGAAGGGATAATATTCATTCATTCCTTCGTCCATCTTCAGTAACTGCCAATGCCAAAACACCTATTTCATCTCATTTATTTCAGAAGTATTTTGATTTATAGTGTATATTTATAGTGTAAGTATACTCATTTATCACAGGTCTACCTACTTCTGAAAATGAGAAAACACACACACACACACACACACACACACACACACACACACAGTCAACCAGGGTTCAGATCATCACAGAAACGAAGAATAAAATTACAGATGTGCGTATGCAATCCAACAAAGGCCAGACGTTGTATGTGATACTTTGTTTTGTAAGAAACTGATGATTCTGAGTGTTTTCAGATGCACCAATCAGGATAATTACAGTAATTATTTCATAACCTGTTTCCTGTCTGTGTTTACAGCCACTCAGAGCTGTCACAGGAGACAAACTCCAGCCTCTGTCAGAGAATGAAAGCAATGCTTATCACGAACAGCAGAAACAAAGCGATCATGTCAGTGAACTTCACCAAGATGCATGGGAACAGTGCTGGTTAGACAAGGTAGATGTCACATAAACATTGTTATTTCACAAAGACACTTTAAAGATCAGACTCTGAAAGTTGGGGGTCAAGGTGGCTTAGAGGTTAGCATGTTTGCAACTCCAGGGTTGGGGGTTTGAATCCCGCCTCTGCCCAGTGTGCGTGGAATTTGCATGTTCTCCCTGTGCTTCGAGGGTTTCAAATGCAAAAGACCTGCATTGTAGGCTGATTAACATTTCCAAATTGTCCGTATTGCGTGAATGTGTGTGCAGTTGTGCCCTGCATGGGTTGGCAACCCATCCAGGGTGTCCCCTGGCTTGTGCCCTGAGTTCCCAGGGATAGGCTCCAGGCTCCCCTGTGATGCTGTGTAGGAAAAGCAGTATGGAAAATCGATGGATGGATGAATGGACTAGCAAAATGCACAGTAGGTATGTGATAATATGTATAGTAGTCAGACCATACCTGTATACCAGGGGTTGCGTGACTACTACTTACTAGTGGACCAGTAATTGAAAAAGTAGTCCACTAGTCAATTAGTTATTTTTTCCATAGTTAAGCCAAAATCTAATCAATTTGTGTGTGTGTGTGTGTGTGTGTGTGTGTGTGTGTGTGTGTGTGTGTGTGGTGAAAGTCTGACAATCACCAGCAAAGGTCTTCTCAAACTGCATTTCAACTAACAGCCATACTGCAAAATTACATTCCCATCTTTAATACACTGTTAATGACAAAAATAAATAAATCAGTTCAGGAACTGTTATAAATAATAAATCTGTGTATAATATTACACTATTTACCCATTCTTCAGCTAAAATAGTGGATTCTGGAACTAACAGTGCGCAGCATGGTAGCTCATGTCCGTCCACAGAACCCTCCTTACAGCTCAATGACGAACCTTTCTTGGATGGAGGATGCTCTCAGTAATGTCCTGATCCGAGTCTGGATGAACACAGTAGTCACGCTAAAACTATGTAAAGTGCACAAAATTTGAGACATTTTATTGTTTTTGTTTACACTTGTAAACAGATTTATCTGCCATTTTGAGAAAGAATCTCTCAGAGTTGTGCTCCTGAAGTCTACAGCTGTTTCAAGAACTCAACCAAGGAAGGAAAGAGAGGAGAAGTGTATTAAAACAGTATAGGATTGCAGACAGTATGTGTAAAACCATATTGTTTGCTTTCTGTAACTAAATAACACAGGTGCCATGTTTCATTTAGCAGCTATAAATGAGTTTAATAGGAGTAGTAAGTAGAATGTTTGAGATGATCCAATGTTAAGAGCTCCTGCGCCATCTTGGTGGTTTGTGTGTGTGTGTGTGTTTCCTACAAAGGAACACAAGTAGCAGTGTCTTGGCTCTGGAGACGGGATTCAGGAACATAAAAAACATCATCAAATCCACCCCTGGAGAGCAGCTCCTTTTGTTAGTCTTAATTTATGTTTCGTTGAATTATCACCACACCAGCGGCGGCTTTCACTCCTGGAAATTCCTTCTCTGGCTCCATTTTTACAACCACTAGCCGCCTGTGTTTTTAAAGAGGAGTGGTCAATCAAAGCTGGGGTTTCTGCCACCCAGAGAAAGAGAGGGAATCACCCAACCATAGCACACCATGTGGAGGAGCCTTAGGCGAGTCCATTTGTGTAATTTACTAAGAAGCATCTATTTATCTCACGCCAACGATTTAGATATAAGCAGACACTGGACATGGAGAAGGAGAACAAAATCAAATAAATATTGTTGTATTCCCCCTAACTAGGGCTTAAATTAAAAATGCAGCTGAGCATGGAATTAAGGAGCACAATAGTCCAGCTCTCAGATCTCTATGACATTTCTATGATGAAATAAAAATCCCCAAACTCTGGAGTAAAGGAATGGAAACATGGCTATGGCTGTCATGTGATATTAGACATGTGGAATGGTTCATCTTCTCTCATGTCGTGTCCAATAGAAAATTCCAGCTTATTTAATTCCTCAAGACTAGTGGACAAGTCAAGTGCATTTCCATGGATATTTATATTTCATGTGGAGCCATAACATTTAGGACGTTTTCACACCTGGCTCCTTTGGAGCGTTTGTTTCGGAACCTGGTGCGTTTCCTCCCTTGGTTCGGTTAGTTTAGACATATATGAACACAGCAATCACACTTGGATCCGCACCAAAACAAACGGTCCGACTGCAAGCGAACTCTGGAGCGGTTCGCTTGTGGTAAGAAAGCAATCCGACCCAACGGACCAATGAACCAACCTGAATAGCAATGCATGATGGAAACTGTGTGTTTGTAAAATGCGTGTTTGTTTTGCTAATGGCTCGCAGCATCAGTCGCAGTTTAACTTGCACCAAAGGTGAGGTAAAATGCCTCACTGAAATTTGGTCTGAAACATATTTCTGAAAAACTTTCAAAAACGCATAAAAACACAGGTTTACAAGGTGATGGGCTTTAATTGCTCTGCGAAACATCGATTCCCACTCCAACTAATAAAAAGAAAGCCACAATAAGCTCGCAGAGCTGCTGTCTATCCATCTTAATGGATGACCGCTATGGGCAGAACCCCGGAACATAAACAGGCGCATTCTGACCAATGAGATGACAGTTTAGTCACACGTGACTTGCATAAACACATTTTAGTACGCTTTGAAATGTTGCCTTGTAAAATTAAACCAAGCCAAGGAGAAAATACAACATTGTAACAATTTAAGTCCCCGTTTTGGAACAAAGCACAGATCTACAGGTCTGAAAGCGCCCTTAGACGGCACCTAGCTGCACCTAGTTGGTACAGTCTGAGGAATCCTGCCCACATGACCAAAGTGGCTACTGGTCTAACTGGTAATGACCACCAAAATTCCTCAACCATCTCGTCTCCTTCTCCACGGGGTGGGGTGATGATCACTTTACTACACTACTAAATTTTATGTGTGAAAAAATATTGTGTATCTGGTTCGCTTCAGTAGATTTGTATGTAATGACCGTTACCGTGGGATCTGACATCTGTTCGATCTATTCCTCTCTATAAACCCCACACACCCTCTCCGAAGTCTGTTTCAACTCAAGTAGAGCTGTTAAAAGCCTTCACATACCATTCTTGCGTGAAATCATTTATGTGCTTAATTTCTCTTGGTGGATTCCATACTAAGAGAGAAAGACACAGAAACATAGCCCTTCGATTCACTTATCTAGCATCAATCCAGTATCTCCACCCAGGAGTCTAGGAGTCCATTCCCCTAATGAGGCATACAGTACACTCTTAGAAAAAAGGATTCTGTAAGGATTGTTTTGCACAGTTAACAATTCTAAGCTTCCTAAAAGGTTTCTAGCCTTTACCCTTAAAGGAAAACCCCACCTTGAAACACATTAAATATGTTACATACATAAAATATTTGTGAACTTTTTGAGAAGTTATTGGGCCTCATTTATCAATTTTCTTTATTAAAAGTTGTGTAATAAAACAACCAAACTTTGTAAGCCAAACTAAAAAGTTTCAGAAACACTGATTTTCTTTGATTTTCACATGCATATGTTGCTGCATGCCAATCACTAGGTGTGTATGGCAAAGCTGATTTGCATCTGGAGCCAAATTACAGAGAAGGTGAATCAGTTGTGAAATAAGTGAGGTAAAAAGGAAATGGTTTGACAAATAAAATAGTGTTGCCTCTAATGAAGTGTTGCACGCATTAAAAGAAGACGACATGGCAAACAGAACTGATTCACACACCAGCTGAGCCATTGCAGCATGTCCTCCTTTTATACAGCGGCATTCTTAACTGAATGACTGGACTTATTTGTCTTAAGTTATGGATTTATGTTTGTTTTTTTCATATTGAATATTTCTTTAGTTAATCCATTAATATTAAATGACTGGCAATATTCTCATTAAATTTGTGCGTGTGTAATTGAAATGCATAAGCTATTTAAACTTGACAGCGTATTCCATATATACAGTAAAGTGCAGTAACTCATCTCAATTTATACGATTTGTGTCATGCGACGGAGTCGGAGACGGATGCAGTTGCAGTTGGAAAGTTGTAATGGTAAACAAATCCAAAACTCATAATCAGGGGCAGGCGAAAGGTCAAACGATCAGCAAACAGCACAACAGAGACAAAATACAAAAAGCAAGAAGCAAAGTGAGATCAAAAAGCCAGGATCGCAAACATTTCAACAAAAGCTCAGTAAGTCAGGTAATGAAACACTGTACGTTACTTCGCAAAGTTCCTTTGTGAGAATCCATGTTTACATATGGAGTGTGTGATTGGGAACAGGTGTCTCTCATCAGTATTCGGGTAAGTGTGAACATGTCGGTGGGGAGAGGTGTTGGGGATTGTAGTCATGTTTATATGCCGAGGTGAAGTCTGGGAAGTGGAGTTCTCAGTGGATTCGTTCTCAGTGGATGAAGATGATCAAATTAGTTTTATAATAGTTAGTCTTACTATGTGTAAATTTATACACACTCAGAAGCACGAGCAGGATATGAATGGGTTTTTTTTCTCTGAAACTTCTTGTGTAAATGTTCATATGAACCGGTTACGAATAAATCCGTTTGTATCCAGCTTTATAAAAGAGGCCCGTCGTTAGAGCAGTTACAGTGGTTTTTACTAGGGGATAAAATTTAAGATTTAGATCAGATTTTGATGTTAGCTCCTAAAACCAAAAAAGCAAGAGCTCATCGGACATTTTCTGGCAATGTTCAACATCATATTAATGAGAAATCCGATGTAGAAGTAGTGGAGACCAATGGTGGACACAAAGTTCCAGAATTTGGCAGAGACTTGGCTTGGGTAGATGCATTAAAATTTGAGAGTGTACAGATGAGGAGGTGAGAGAG